>ML291775.1:110555-127411 GCA_005239495.1 Nicotiana undulata
CCCCCCCGCATCTCATTTCCCCTTCTCATTTTCACTCAGCCGTCTCTCTGAGTTCTCCGGCCACCTATTTTCCGAAAACCATGGAGGTCTCACCTCCCACCAGCCTTATGGCTCCACCCTTTGCACTTCTTTCATCGTTTGAGGCTCTCAAGTGAAGCAGAGGTGGTTCGACTCATCTCTCCGATCTCATCCCATTTTCCGGCCATCTATGGTCGATCTAGTAAGATCTATCACTTTTCGACCAAAGACCGATAATATCTCTGAGTTTTCTTCTTCTTTTCTGGGTTCTTTTGTAAACCCTAACTTCGAACTCTCCGATTTCTTTAGATCTGTAACGGATCTATGTGTATTTTGTGGTTTTTACATGTTTTCTTCAAAAACCTTTTGTTTTCTAAAATTATTCTTCATCCTCAAACTAGGGTTTCTTAACCCCTTTCAAAAACGGTTCTTCTTCTAATTTTCCATGTTATTATGTGATTCTCACTATGTTTTGACGATTTACTTATGCTTTTTCTTGTTATCTGATTTATTATGCTAAAATCCCTAATTTTGAGGTTGTCTCTGATAATAGGCTCGATTAATTTGTATGTGTACGTGTTTCTCATGAATATTCTGTGCTTTCATGTATGTTCTATGTATTCTTGTGCTTCTTGCTCTAATTGTTGTTAGGGTTTCTGATTCTCTGTCACTTATGCCTAAATGTCTATTGTTCCTTTGATTATTTGCTACGAATCCCTAATTTCGTGATTAGGGTTTTTTCTGATTTTTGTTCAACATGTGCTATTCCAGTACTGTTTATCGTTTGATAGGTCTGATTGGTTGTTTTATTGATTTTATACGTAATACTCTTTACTAACTGTGATATTTTCCTTAGAACTGTGATTTTGTGTATTTTCCTTAGAACTCTTTACTGATTTTGTGTATTTTCTTACTTGTGTGACATTTGCCTTAATTGATAATTGATTCCATGTGATTTCGAGGGATCTCTTACTGATTTTCAGAATTATTTTTTGCCTTATTTTATGTATAAATATGCTGTCGATTAATTCTTATATACTTTCCTTAATTAATATATTTTGTACCTAGTCCTAATCACATGCCCTATTCTTTACTACTCTTTGTATGATTAAATCAGTCTTTCAATTAGTTTTCTTTCCTTATTTGCCACTGTGGTATCCGTTTGAATTGTGACTTCTTGATTGTGGGGGGGGAGGGGGGGTGTACTTGCATTGATTGGATTTTGATTGTGATTATTTCTATTTTCATGCTAAACTTTTACCTATTACCATATTTTTCTGCCTACTTTCAAAACTATATATATACTTGTATTCTCTCATTAGCATAAAAAAACAAATATTTGTTCAAAACTCTCTTACACACACACTCATACTCTCTCTTGCTCTTCTCTCTAGTTATTTGCTAATCTAAGTCGGCTGCAAGTCAAGGCTGAGTATTGTATACTCTATTGCTCTTCACTCTGCACTTATTCTCCTTTAACTGGTATGTCTTCAGTTTAATTTAAAGCCTCAAAAACAACATGCTTCTTTTGGTATTGCAATTCATCTTATTCGTACTGTGCTTTTACTTTGTGGTTCTGTTGTTTGCCCTGTAATTAGCATGTCTACTTTATGCCTTAGTTAATATGATTCATGTATCCTTCCCCCATAAACTCAGCATGTTATCCCCCTTTAGCACTCCCTCAATCTGATTATGTTAAGTTCCTGGCATAAACATCTTTGTGACAAAACTACTTCCGTGGTTACTTAGGTTTTGTACAAGTCTGTAATACCTTAGGAATTTTCTGATTGTAACTTGTGTACAAATCTGTCTGTACCTATTCCTATGTGTGTCTTACTTGTCCCCAACCCCTTCTTCCTTGTTTGTGATTGTTGAAATGGTTCTTTGTACTTGTCCTGTGTGTGCTGTTTGGTTCTGAGTTGTTGTTCTGATTGCCCTACTCATTTTCTTTTCAGACTGTTTTAACTAAAGTAAATTCTTCTGTTGTTCTTCAAAATTGAATTCAAACAAGTTATTTTCAAAAGCCGTTTTCTACTCAACCTCTTTCAAAACTATGTCGAGCACTCTCACTATATTCTTAGAAGTCTAGGTTCTACCCGTCTAATGTGTGACTGCTTTGGGATACCTATGAGATCCCTCTGAACTTTGACACATTAGAGCTATCCCTTCCACACTGCACTTACTCAGTATGGTTATGAAAACCTTGGTGTGAGCACTGCTCGGGATCCCTTGAGGTCCTTAGGGAACTCTAACACACCTGGATTATGTGAAAGGCTATGAACACCAATGGCATTGAGGAATTCTAGAGACTTTGGGCCTATCAGTAGTCTCCCTATAGTGTAACTTCTTCTTTTCTTATTTCAGTTATGTAATTTATGCAAATGGTCTGTAATAATTATTGTAAACAACTCTTGGGGATGGATAGTGAAAAGAGAAGGGGTAACTATGCATTATATAGATGATAAAGGGGTAGAAATCATGCTATTAGGTTTATATTTCCCTATTTGCACAATAGTAATCATGTTTAGGACTCATATGTGCAAGATCATGCATTAGCGATCATGTTCCCTAGGTCTTACACTTACTATTTTCAGCATGTTCATCTACTGTCATCTAATTTCGAAAATCATTTGCTAAAAATGTGCTAATAACCAGTATTTTACAATCATGTTCTACTCTGTTGTACACACTTAGAACTCCTGTTTTAGGCTAAACAATATTAACCAACATGTCACCTCTGCGTATCCTGAAAGCATGTTTAAACACTGCAATATTTGTGCATTTAGAGATCTTGCTTAGGCTTTTGTTCTGCATCATTCTGCATCTCTGTGCAATAGATACCATGTCCTTAAGATTGCATCTTATTGCCTTAAATACACCTCGTTTAACTACTGATGCACGAAAAGGAATAAAAACAACTTCACTCAGTTTTTTGCAAACAAACTGGTAATAATTCTGAGTTCTAAAACCCCTAGAACAGCATGTTTAGGTAATATAGATCCAAACGGTCCTTTTCTAAAGTAATTCTTGTAATTGGTATATTGTCTCACACTTAGGCAAGCTTTAGGTGATTAATTTGTTTAAAACTTTAAACCTGCCTTCCTGTATATGCTTCTCAATGCTCAACAAGTTTTAAAGTCAGTAGGAAAAATGATTAGGACCTTTCTGAGTTATAAAAAACCCAGTCTGCATATATGTCTATACCCTGGACTCACCTAGACACCATGTCTTAGGATTCTGAATTTAAATACTGCCCTTAACTGTGATTGAGTCGTGCTGCCTATTTGCATTACTTGTGGAGGAAAACTTGAGCCTTTATCTGCTTTTCTGTGTTCCCATTTGCAGTCCTATATGTTTTTGTATAACGCCTTAGCATTTTCCCTTTAAACCTGAGGGTCGGCCTAGAACTCTCCCTATAGGAAGAGGTCCTAAACTTCTCTAGGACCCTTAGGAAGGGACGGGTAACAACACGCAATAGAGGTCGCTGACTAACACTCGTTTATTATAACCTTTATGGGGTGGGAAAGGTATATATGGATATGATGACCGGTGCGCTAATACCACGAGTAGCCCCTCTTTGAGGAGTGATATACCGGGTATTGCACTGATGTGATCCATATGACAAACAACCTAGGACATCCCTTTTCCCCATATACATGTTTAGATTATAATTCTTTCAAAAACCTTACTTAGATATTAAATACTTTCAAAACTTTAGTAACACATGTGTGATTATACTGCGAATATTCCAAAACCCTTTACTTGTTTTAAACATTAATTGTCTAATTTTCTACTTGCTCAAATTCACAAAGTTGTTTGGCCGGGAACCACAGTTGTGGATTCTGAGAGGTGCCTAACACCTTCCCCTTAGAATAATTTCAAGCCCTTACCCCATCTCTGGTTATCCAAATCAATGTTTGTAAATAACCCTAAATAGGTACCCTAACGCACCTTAGCTCGATAGGTGGCGACTCTTCCAATCCTGCATACCCCTTTCCCAAAAGGAAATGAGTTGTCCCAATAATGACAAAAACCATTAACCGATCCGAAAGGAGTTGGAAAAAGAGGGCGCGACACATGGAATTTTAAAGGCACCGGGGTCTTCAAGATTTGGAGCCATGGAATATACAATGGTACTCACTTGATGTGTCATTTTGATCGTCTCACAGTTCGTTGACCTCTTCTTTGTTACCAAACCCTTCATGAACTTGGCATATCCCTGCATTTGTTCTAAAGCTTCAACCAAAGGCACATTTATGGAAAAAGTCTTCATCATATCAATGAATTTCTTGAACTGGTATTCATTGTTTTGCTTTGCGAGCCTTTGAGGATATGGTGAAGGGGGCCTTGGCAAAGGAGTGTGATGACCCAAAAGATCATCCTAAGTAATTCTAGCTAAATCTGTATTCCGAGACCCCGAAAGCCTCTGTTAATCTCACCTCGATATGCGTGTGCAACCCGGGCGTGTAGCCGAGAAGTCCTTATGTTGGAATTTGATAAAAATGGAATTATTTTGATAATTAAATGAATACAATTGACATTGGTCGACATTTTTGGTAAACGGATCCGGACCCGTGATTTGACAGTCCCGGAGGGTCCGTAGGAAAATATGGGACTTGGGCATATGCTCGGAATTGAATTTTGAGGTCCCAAGCCTGAGAAATGAATTTTTAAAGAAAATGATTTTCTGAAAATAATAAAAGATTTTGAAAATGAATAATTATGTGAAAGCCGTGTTACCGGGCCCGTATTATGGTTCCGGAGACCGGAACAGGTTTGATATATGTTATGTGACTTATCTGCGAAATTTGGTGAAAAACGGACTTGAAATGACGTGGTTCGGATCAAAATTGGAAAATTTAAGCTTTATTAAATTTTGAGAAATTTCTATGAGTTTTATGGTTTAATTCCTGGTATTTGATGATATTTTGATGATTTAAAAGCTTGAACAATTCCGTAGGATATTTTGGGAGATGTGTGTGTTTTTGGTTTTGAGCCCCGAGGGCTTGGGTGAGTTTCTGGTAGCTAACGGGGTGTGAAAACATGAAAAATCTGGTGTCCTTGGCATGTTTCTGATGTCTGGTGTAATACCGTTCGTGAACGCGGCCAAGGGCTCGCGAACGCGAAGGGTAAATAGTCTGGCTTGGGTTTTGTTCTACGCGAACGCAGGGGTACGGGCGCGAATGTGGAGCTATGGGGGGACTGCTCTACGCGAACGGGACGCCCCTCTCGCGACCGCGTAGTGTTATAGGGTGGGGTCTGGGGTCAGGTAGGTTGTTCTTCGCGAACGCGGGCAGATGCATGCGAACGCGGAAGGTTAGGGAGTTAGACCTACGCGAATGCGGCCCTGGTTCCGCGAACGCATAAGTCCCAGCTGCCAACCCTTCGCGAACGTGGCCAGTGGCTCGCGAACGCGAAGGGTAAATCCCTCCAGTGATTTTTAATAACCCATAACAGACCCATTACGGATTACTCCCATCTTTAACTTCCCCCTTCTTCCCCAAAGCCCCCATAGACGAAATTCAAGTTTTCCAACCTCCATAGCTTCATAGGTATGTGTACTTAACTCCGTTTTCTTCCATCTTATTCAACAAACACTAGATTCTAGGCCTAAAAACATGGAATCAAAGTAGGAATTAGGGATTATAGGTAGAGTTGGTCTTTTTTTGAGAATTTTGGGTAATTCAACCTCAATTTGGGGTCGAATCTTAAAACAAATCATATGTTCTAACTCGTGGGGTTATGGGTGATCGGGTTTTGGTTCGAGCCTCGTGTTTGGACCAAGCGGGCCCGGGATCAAATTTTGGAATCTTAGGAAGAATGCTTTGAAATAAATAATTAGGCTATGACTTTGATTTATTGATCCATTATTGATACACTTGAGTTGATTATGTCTAGACAATACCGTTCCGGAGTCGGATTCTAAAGGAAATGTTGTGATTGAGGCTTGACTTGCATTTTCTTTGGAGTTGAGGTAAGTGTTTGGCTTAACCTCAGCTTGAGGGATTAGGCATAGAGTCTTAATTGCTATGTGTAACTCATGTCCAACGTATAGGCGTGGTGACGAGTGCCTATGCGTTGCGGTCAAGCATGCCCGTGAGTCATTTGTGATGAAACTTGCTATGTCCTTAATATTCTTCGCACTATGAGTAATTGGTGAATTAAAAGTGATACCTTGATGTTGGTTCATGACGTGGGGAGTTATTGAGTTATTTGTTTCAATTGAGGCTTACACTGTTGAAATTGTATTTATGATGCAAGGGTGGTTATAGCTGAGACCCTTGTCGGGCATTTGTTGATGTTGTAATTGATGATTTGCTTGCCGGGACAATAGAAACTTATAACGAACAGAGCAAGAGACTCCAAGAAGGCAAACTATATCATAGATACGGAAGTTTTCCTACAAAAGGGGCTGGCTATTGCCACACTGCACTAACAGTTAATTTGCTTACAGTCTCAAAAGTTTTCCTACCAAAGGGGCTGGCTTCAACAACCCATAAGGGACGGCTTGCCAAGCTACACAACTCAGAAAACTTTTGTACTATAACTAACCCAACTGTTATGGCTCAGAAAACTTTCGTACTACAACAAGCTAACTTTCTTAGAGTATTCTTACTCTATTTTCATACATGGACCGGCCTTTCCATCCATTCGAAAGAAAGAACAAGAGGGAAATTTAGAAAGAACTCATATGTAATATATCACAAAAGATAGTTTACAAGATGATTGTAGGATAATTCTAAGATGATCTTACAACTACTACCAGGCCTCCTTTATATAGGGCTAGGAGGTTATTACAAGACAAACTTGCATTAAAATAAACATATCTTACATGGCAAACTTATCTACATGTGGGTCCCTTTTTACATGTGAAGGACCTTAGGCAAAACAACTAAAAAGCTCCTGGAAACATGTGACTGCAGTGAAATAAAAGTGGTTTAGCATGTGAAAGGTTGTGGAAGCATGTGAAAATGGTGTGCTGCATGTGAAGGCATGTGAAAGCATGTGAAAGTGGGACTCGGGTTGTTTGGAAGGATGTGGGATTTTGTTTTGGCATGGGTAGATCATTTTTAAGGTTTTTTGGTAGGTAATGTAGGATTATGGTGGGATTAACACGGATTTAGATAATTGTCTTCCATTGATCTTCTAGGTTTGTCTTCTAGGCATCTTTTCAGAGATCTTGTGTAGTAACGCCTAGAACTTGAAGGTTCTCCTTCGGCATGTTGCTTCTTCTTTGGATTGTGGGATGTGATCCGCAACCTTAACCTGGAAATGTCTTGAGTTATTTTTTTCCCGAATAATTTCGTACGGAGTTTGATATTCTTTTGTTGCTTCTCGGACTTTTTCCTAGTGAGAATGAGTGCTGGTATAATTCCAACTTGCCCAATCTTTTGGCAATATTTCTTTCGGGATGCACCTGTTTTGCTGGAAGATAATTCTTTGTGCTTCACTGTATTCTTTTTCCATGGATAAGATAGATACGGGAAATTTCCACCAGAATGACGCTTCTGCCTGTGCCTGGACTTTTCCATTAATAATCTTCACCGGCCTATGAAACATGAATACCTTTGCATTGTAGGAATCGCTGAAACATTTTACCCAATATCTTTTTGGCTTGAACCATAATAGAAACACTTTAAGAGCTGGTTCAATGTTGTCAAAATCTTTGAAGACATTGCACTTGAATTCCATGAAGATGTAGTACTGATGACATAGGTACCAGAAAAACCATAATAATTCTTGTGGAAAATCCTTGGCTTGAGCTATGAATATATGGCAGAATGGATATTCTGGATTGACTCTATATGGCTTGAGAACTTGATCCTCCATGTCGCCGGAAAACATGAAGCTCATAATAAGTTCTTCATTCCATAAGGATCGACGGATCAAAGGGATCCATGAGGTTGAACAACTCTGGTCGATAATCTGTTGGCTTCAATGAACTTGTTCCTGATACATTTGAGAACATGAAAATGTAATTGGTTAGGTTTTGCTTTGGCTTTAGCTTTGCCGAGGAAAATCTTTTTGAAAATTCTTCTGGTCGAGACAGGAAATCTGCAAGAATATTATCCTTTCCTTTCAGGTGCCTGACTTGAAACTTGTATGGAGAGAACCACTGAGCCCATCTGAGAATTTGAGGATTGGGGATAATTTTTGCATTTATCTGGATCATCTTTTGGAAGGCCTTCATTTCTATCAGAAATTCTGTGTGAATCAAGAAAAAATTGAATTTCTTTATTCCATTTTTTACTGCAAGGATTTCTTTGAAGGTAGAGTGGTAATGTTGCTCCGCTTCTTTGAACTTTCCGCTGGCATATCCACATATTTTCCTCTGGCCATCTTTTTCTTCGAATAGAACGACACTCCAATACTCATTGCTGGCATCAGTTTGTAGTATTGTCTTACCGTCTGATGGGATGTAGAGGGACTTGACATTTTTAGAAATCTCCTTTATTTCCCTGACTGCTTCATCTTGCTTATTTCCCCATGATGGAGCATTTTTCTTGAGCATGTCTGTGAGTGGAGAAATATATGTAGAGATATTTGGGATGAAATCTCTCACATAATTTACTATGCCCAAGAACTGTTGGATCTGCTTTGTTGTGAGGTTGGTCTCTGGAAAATTGAGTAGTTCTTGACATATATGTGGTCCTGGACTGTATGCACCTTGGATAAAATGCATTCCAAGAAAATCAATTTCTTTTTGGGCAAGAACCATCTTTTTCACTGAAAGCATGATCCCATATTGTGTTATCAATGCTTCAAACTGATGAAGCAAATTGACATGTTCCTCAAATGTATAGCTGAATAGCAGGATGCCATCAATGTAAACCAAAGAGGTATGGAGGATGGGATGGAATATTTTTATCATGGCTTTTTGGAACAAGGAGGGTGCAGTTTTTAATCCGAAGGGCATGACCTTCCATTGGAAGTGATGATCGGGGATGCAAAAACCAGTTTTGGGTCTTTCTTCAGGGTGGATTCCCAATTGCCAAAATCCAGATTTTAAATCAAACTTGGAAAAATATTTGGCCTTGGCTAGGTGGGAGAAAAGAGTGAGTTTATTTGGGATAGGAAATTTATCATCTTGGAGGAAATGGTTAAGTGGCTGGTAGTTAATGACTAACCTGAGTTTTCCTCTTGTCTGCTCAGCTCTTTTGTTGACGTAGAATGCTTCGCATGCCCATTGTGAGTCCGATGGCTCTATTAGATCAAATTCCAAAAGTTCTTCACATTCTTTTTTTGCTAACTGGAGATGATCTGGATTCATGCCTGAATGACTTGGTTTTGTTGGATTGATGTTTTCATTCTTCTTGAAAGGGACCTTAATAAAAAATTCTTCATTTTTCCATAACGGGCTTTTCCCTTTCTTCATGAAGTCTTTGTGGGATTCAGCACATGAATTCTCAATGAGATGTGGCTCAATCTCTTTGATTTGTTCATCATTGGTGATTTGGAATAGCCTTGGAATCTTAGAGTAAGGTTTGAACTGCTTCTTGAAAGCTATCTTGTTAGCCTTGATCTGGAGTTGATCTTTGAGTTGTTTGTAAATGTCGAACCCAACAATAAGGTCTTTTCTTGGTACATCAGACCCTATCAGCTTGGTTCTGTATTTCAGTCCTGGAAAGAATTCAATTGTGACCGGGTGCTTTGTGATGACAGTGGTGGTCAGGATCCCATTTGATGTAGTGTTGAAATCCTTAAAGTGCGACATCCATTGATCTTCCGAGAGAACAACAGGATATATGAGTGAGGAAGCAGCTCCTGTGTCGATGAAAGCAATAACTCGAATTGGTCTATCCCATTTGGATGAATAGACTTTGAGTTCTACTTGAGGAACGATTGTGAGAGAGTTGATCTCTTCTGGGGCTTCGATCTCCGGTTCTAAAATTTGATAGTGATCATTGCCTTGATCTTCATAGATATCCAGAGAGAATAGAGTTTCTTCACCAGGTTCATCATCCACAGAGAATATGGATTCAAGGTCCTCCTCTTTTCCGAGATGTATGCCAGTATAATCTTCAATTTCTTGAAGGAGTTTGACAGATCTTCTTGATTGGGGACAGTTTTTTGCAAAATGTCCAATCTTGTGGCAAATAAAGCATCTGTTTTTCTTGTGAAAATTTCCTGGACTTCTACGTCTGAAATATTTTGTGCGTTTCTTTGACCTTGATTTTCCATCTGAAATTCTCGGCCATCTGAAATTCCTGAATCCTTTCTGTCGCCTCGATGTTTTGCAGGAACATCCTGATCCAGTGATCAGATCAGATCTGCGACATGCTTTGTCAAGCGCTGGGTTGTGCTGGATAATTTGTTTTAGGGCTGAGCGCTTCGTACAAATATCCTCCAAAGCTACAAATATAGCTTGCCTGATGTAGCCGATTTGTGGGACTGTTATTGATTGAAACTTTTCTTCAATGATGGTCATGGTTCGGCTTGCCAACAGCTTTGGAAGGGAAGAGACAAATGCTTGTTTCAGGTTGATGTCTCCTCCAATTTCAAAGTATATCTTGGCCAGTTTTTGAAAATGCCTGTCAATGTCATTTTTGTCGAATGACACACACTTCATCTCGAAGAGTTGTCTTCGCAGTTTCTCCTGCCTTTGGCCAGGATCTCCACAGAAAACTTCATGTAGAATCTTGATGTGGAAGGCGAAATCCTGGGATGTAAGAAAAGTATTTTTGTCTTGAATTCCAAGTGAATTCCACCAATGTCTGAGGAGTCCTGAGAACCGTGAAGTTAGTTCTGACATGATGATATACTTTTCTCGTTCCACCGAATTTTGAGGCCATTTTTAAACTTTGACGTCGTCTAAGGTGAAAGTGTGGAATCTAGTTCCAACTGGTTTTGACGCCATGGGTTCCTGTCTTCTTTCTGGGATTGGTTCATCTGTCATTCCTTCTTGATCCTCCTCTACTTCAGATATTTCTGGGTCTCTTGGTTGGCTCACGAATATCGGGGGATCATCTTCTTCGGAAGAGTTCTCTGTGGAATCATTGCTTGATTGAAAGCTTTCTTCCATTGTATCATCGTCAGAGGAATTTAGAGATTCTGACCATGTAGTATCTCCTTCAGACATGTTTCTTGGCTAGGAAACATAGAAGTCCGGAATCTTCTGATCGGAAATCATCAAACTTTCAGGGTTGGACCCTTTTGAACTTTCTCCTTGGTCTCGCCTTTTCTTGGTTTGTTTTTTTTGCTGCAAGAGCATCTTTCCTTTCCCAAACCATTTTTGCATTATAGAATTCAGTTTCTTCTTTTAAGGGTTGGGTGAAAGAGATAGGATTGTATGAGGTAGTAGGAAAAGTAGAAAATGTGTTGTCCATTTTTGGTGGAGAATATGCTTGTGCTGACATGGGATAGAAGGTAGGTTTTGAAGGGAAAAGTGGGGTTTTTTATGACTCAAAGCGGTCATTTCTCAAAAGTTGGATATGTTCTTTGAGTGAAATCGTCTCTTTTTGTTGCTGTTGGAAGAACTGGAAAAGTGAAGTACCTGACAGACAAATCTCATATTATAAATTTGCCATTTTTGATTAGTCCTGCATGCTGAGATGATGTCTGCTCCACCTTTTTCTCAATTGTTTCCACTTTGCTCATTAACTTGTTTTGTGCATGGGCAACGTTTTTTATGGAGTTGCCGATATTGTTGAGCACTTTATTTTGGCAAATGGAATTTTCTGATTGCCAGTTCATTGTTGCTTCGATGTCACTTGTTGGGGGTTTTTCTCCAGAAGGTAGTACTATGTTTTTCTTGGGGACTTTTGGAGTATGAGCGATACCTTCTTTTTCAAAAGGTTGAAGTGGAGGAAAATCTTGGGTATGGATGGAACTTGAAGGGCTCATCATGAATATTTGTGGGAGTGGACTTTTGGGTTGATGGAGTTTTGGGTTCAGGTGGCTTTTTGGATTCTGGGGTGATTTCACTATCTTCCCAACTTGGAGTGAATTTTTCTAGTAATTTTGGCCATTCATGGGGTTTATAACTTACCAGAAATTCATATTTACCTGGACGGCTTAATGAACCAATTGAAGGGTCTTTGTTTTCATATTTGGCTCGAAACTGCTTTTCAATAGTTTTCCCTTTTTTCTTGGATATGGGCTTGTTGAGGCCAAATCTTTCCCAGTGACGGTGGTGGTGTTCATCATATTCTCCAATTGGATCTTCCAAACAATCTTGGCAATCACAATCGAGATCCCATGGGCAGTGTCCCGTAAAGGGGCATTTGTACCACCAAACCCTTTTGTCGTCTTTGTCAAAGTGTCTACACCATTCATGTTCTTCCATGATAGTTTGTATATTCCAGAAGGGTTCCCTTCTGGGTCAGGGTTAGGGTTTGTGTCTTTGGGTTGGATCATTTGGCAAGAAAAGATGGTTTTATTGGGTTTTTTGAGATGGGAATGGTCAAAGCTTATGGAAACAGTTTTGTCATTTCTCTTGGTAAAAGTTGGCTCACCAGATTGTAGAGGTTCTTCTGGTTCCCTTAACCTTTCATAATTTGTGATCCAGGAATCAGGAAGAATTTTGACAAGCTCATCCCTGGAAATTTGTCTAGGTATTTGGGTGCACATGGTATTTCCTTTAGTAGCATCAATATTCAAGAGTAAAATATTTTCTCCTCCGGGAAGGCAAAGATCCATGGCATGATTTTGGACTCGCCATGCTATTTGGTGATGAAGAGTGGCTTGGATAGAATCTTTGGCTTGTGGGGCACCTTGAATTTGGACCTGGATTTTTAGGGCTTCGGTTAAGTATGGGTCGTAAAGGGACATATTGAAATTTGGAAAGATGGTTATGAAAACAGTCCCTGCATTCAAGGTAACTTCTGCAGTACCCAAATTTGCATGTTGGTACTCCAAATATCTTGTGTCTAGAAGAGAAAGTCGAGCAACAACAGGTTGACCTTTTCTTCCATGATAAGTCAGAGCAATACGGATAGCACCAAAATGGATATGGGTAAAACCATGGTCTCTCCACTGTCTAGGAAAATCATCTGGAATTTGGAGGGTAATAAACTGTTCCTCTCGAGTGGCAAGAATAGGATGCTGGTCAAGTTTTGAGGCAGCAACATATTCCTTGACTCCTTTTGGTTTATGTTGGACTAAGGAACGGATTTGGGTCCATGGTGCAAATAATTTTTTGGCAAAAGCAGAGTAAGGGTTTATAAGGGGTAGTTCAGTTGAAGATACTTTTTGTTCATCGGGTAGGATATCTACTTCATAGAGATAATCATATTTTTTGGACAAAGTTTTATATAGAGTAGGATTGTTTTGTTATATACGCAGGAGGGGTCATTCTATGCCGAGTGTTATTATATACGCACGAGGGGACATTCCGTGCCGAGTGATTGTGAGGTTATGCACGAGGAGACATTCTGTGAGGAGTGTTATTATATATGCACGAGGGGACATTCCGTGCCGAGTGATTGTGAGGTTATGCACAAAGGGACATTCCGTGCTGGGTGTTATTATATACGCACGAGGGGACATTCCGTGCCGAGTGTTATTATATATGCACGAGGGGACATTCCGTGCCGAGTGATTGTGAGGTTATGCACAAAGGGACATTCCGTGCTGAGTGTTATTATATACGCACGAGGGGACATTCCGTGCCGAGTGTTATTATATACGCACACGAGGGGACATTCCGTGCCGAGTGTTATTATATATGCACGAGGGGACATTCCGTGCCGAGTGTTATTATATATGCACGAGGGGACATTCGTGCCGAGTGTGTGTGAGGTTGTGCATGAGGGGACATGCCGTGCCTTTTGCTGTTCATTATATGTTTGAGAAGTTAAATTCCTGCCTTTATTCTTACATTTCAGTTTTTACCCTGTTCTACCGTGCTAGCATTTTGTTACCCCTATTACCCGAGCATGATCTCCCCGTATCTGTCTTTCTTGCTTATTTATGTCGCCACTTTTCCTGTTATTATATAAAATTGCTCAGGTACATATGTTGTTGTTGGTCCTAGCCTCGTCAGTACTTCGCCAAGGTTAGGCTCGACACTTACTCAGTACATGGGGTCGGTTGTACTGATGCTACACCTGCACTTCTTTATGTTGTGCAGACTACGCAGCCGGACCCGGTGATCACTGACGGTCGGAGCATCTCATCAGTTCATACAGGAGACATCGAGGTAGACCCGCAGACGTTCGTGGTCCTTGGCGTCACCTTCTACTTTTCACTTTCAGCTCTGTCTTACTCTATATTTCAAAGACAGTCCTATGTACCTATTTTCAGACCTTTGTTTTTAGTAATCTCTTAGACAGTTCGTGAGTATGTGACACCAGTTCTGGGATTTGTATATGGGTTAAATTTCGAAATTGCTATGTCATATTTTGGTTATTTGTTAAATTTCACATTGTGGGCCATTGATGCCTTAGTTAACTTGCCCATTTTAGTTGTTAATGAGTTTTGCTTAGTTCAAACGTTGTCTTGTCTAACGGGTTCATCGTTGGATGCAGGCATGGCCCGAAGGTGGGATTTTGGGTCGTGACAAGTTGGTATCATAGCCCTAGGTTGCTTAGGTCTCACAACTCACAGACAAACTTGGTAGAGTTTGAGGGATCGGTACGGAGACGTCTGTACTTATCCCCCAGAGGCTGAAAAGTTAGAAATAACTTCACATCTTTAATTCTCTGTCGTGTCAGTTGGAAATCTGAATACTAATAGAGTCTTTATTTAACTCTCTCGCAGATGGCGAGAACGCGCGCTTCCTTATCGACCGACCAGAAGCCTGATCCTCCTATTGCAGCTCCTACGAGGGGCCGAGGCCATGCTAGAGGCCGAGGCAGGGCTAGAGCAGCAGGTCCGGTAGAGGACCCACAGGTAGACTTTGCCGGTGAGGTTCCTACTCAGACAGTTCCGGTTGGATCAGCTCAGGTCCCAGAGGGGTTCATTGCCACCCTAGTGCTTCAGGACTCTCTAGTCCGCGTACTGGGACTCATGGAGAGTGTGGCTCAGGCCGGTCTTCTTCCCACTGCACCATCCGGATCTCAGGATTGGGGAGGGACCCAAACTCCTGCTATTCATACGCCAGAGCAGTTTGCCACCCAGTTCCAGACTCCGGCACCTCAGGCGGACGGAGTAGTTCAGTCGGGTATTGGGGCACCCACAGTTGAGGGAGTAGCCATGTCAGCAGATGCTCCGTGGAGGTTGGATCGGTTCACCAAGTTGTTCACTACTACATTTACTAGTGCACCATCAGAGGATCCCCAGGATTATTTAGACAGCTGTTACGAGGTCCTTCGAAACATGGGCATTGTGGAGTCCAATGGAGTTGACTTTGCTACATTCCGTCTTTATGGCACCACCAAGACTTGGTGGATAGATTACTGCTTGACCAGACTAGTTGGGTCTGCACCTCTGACTTGGGGTCAGTTCTCCGAGTTGTTCTTGGGGAAGTTCCTTCCAGTTACTCAAAGAGAGGATCTTCGGAGGCAGATTGAGCGTCTACAGCAGGGCTCCATGTCCGTCACTCAGTACGAGACCAGGTTCATTACGCTGGCCACGCATGCCATTATGATACTCCCCACTGATCGGGAGAGGGTTCAGAGGTTTATTGAGGGTCTAGCTCAGCCCATCAGACTCCATATGGCCAGAGAGATGGGTACCGATATCTCCTTTCAGGATGCAGCTGATGTGGCCAGGCGCATTGAGATGGTATTATCCCAGGGTGGTGGACAGGGGTCTGAATAGAGACCTCGTCATTTTGGTCATTTCAGTGGTGCCTCATTTGGAGGCAGAGATCCTTTTGGTAGAGGTCATCTTCCTAGACCTTATCAGTCGAAACTCCAGGTATCCCGAAGTGCACCTTCAGCGTCCATCAGTGCACCGCCGATTCAGAGCTATCAGAGTGTTCATTCTGGTCGACAGGGTCAGTTCCAGGGTTAGTATTCTCATCAGCCGAGGTCTTGATTCACTTGCGGTGGTGTGGGGAATATTTCCAGGTTTTTCCCCTGTGGTTTTGGTGGTTCTCAGTATCAGGGTTCCCGTGCCATGGTTCCCGCATCAGGCGCACCCTCACCCCCTTAGCTAGGTAGGGGTGGTGGTCGTAATGCCAGAGGTGGAGGTCAGACTGATAGAGGTGGAGGGCAGCCCCTGAGAGGTAGAGGTCAGCCCGTGGCAGGTAGACCCAGAGATATACAGGTTGGAGGGGCTCAGCCCCGGTGTTATGCTTTTCCTGCTCGTCCAGATACCGAGGCCTCTGATGCAGTTATTACAGGTACAATTTTAGTTTGCAGCCGGGAGGCTTCGGTGTTATTTGATCCAGGTTCTACATTTTCCTATGTGTCTTCGTACTTTGCCCCTTATTTGAGTATGCCCTGTGATTCCTTGAGTACTGTTGTACATGTGTCTATGCCGGTGGGTGATTCTATAGTGGTAGATCAAGTCTACCGCGCTTGCGTAGTAGTTATTGGTGGTCTGGAGACTCNTACTAAAGCTTTAGGTCAAAGGAATCCCTTAAACAAAGGTTTGTGGTTAAAGAAATGACTCGGGTAGCACCCCGCACGTTCGGAAGGTTTAAGTTAACTTGCACCTATGGGATAAGACTAAGAGTGTCTAATATGATAAGAATAATGTGTTATGAGGTATTTTAATATCACACAGGGCACATGTTAATTTTTGGAGTCAAGCAAGTTGAGAAATAAAGGTCGGCAAAAGTTATCGTAAATTTCTCTAATAAATTTTCTAAACTTTGGGTCAAATGTATCAGATAACTTCTCCTAATATATAAAGAGTTATGGGGCCCACAACCTACCGAATCGAATTTCTACGAGTCTAGTTCGCAACCAAAAAAATCTCACATCAAACCGACATCGGAGTAAGAAGTT
>ML291776.1:0-117100 GCA_005239495.1 Nicotiana undulata
AAGTCCGTTTTACACCAAATTTCACAGATAAGTCACATAACATATAATAAACCTGCTCCGGGCCTTGGAACCATAATACGGGCCCGGCAACGCAGTTTTCACATCAAAGTTCATTTTCAAAAATCTTTATTATTTTCAGAAAACAATTTTCTTTAAAAATTCATTTCTCGGGCTTGGGACCTCGGAATTCGATTTCGGGCATACGCCCAAGTCCCATATTTTCCTACGGACCCTCCGGGACCGTCAAATCACGGGTCCGGATCCATTTACCAAAAATGTTGACCAAAGTCAACTTTATTCAATTATTTCATTCAAAACTCCATTGTTTTAATCTAAATTTCACATAGAAGCTTTCCGGCTACATGCCCGGGCTGCGCACACATATCGAGATGAGAATAACAGAGGCTTTTGGGGCCTCGGAACACAGATTTAGCTAGAATTACTTAGGATGACCTTTTGGGTCATCACATAGATGGTATATAAATTAATCAATACATGCTCAAAAGTTCATATCCTAACTATTTTAAAGTGATTACTCAACCCTAATTGAATAATTCCTAAATTTCACCTCGGGCCCACGTGCCCGGATGCTGAAATATTTTGAAGAAAGTTGTTACCCATAATCTCATGAACTCAAATATATGATTTTCCCTAAATTCCATAACCATTTTCGTGGTTAAATCGCATTTTTACCAAAACCTAGAGTTTTCATCTAAACCCATGATTTCCACAAATTTACATGTTAAAATCTACCATAATCTACGTATTAAACTCACATTAAGTAAAAATTACTTACCCTCAATAGCTAGGTTGAAATCCCCTTTTTGAAGCTCCAAAATCGCCCAAGAGTGCAATAATTAGTGGAATAAACACTTCATTTGCTAGAAACCTTTCACTTAGCTCATTTCAGAAGAATCAATGCAACACGCAACTAAATTCTCAAACCACAAAAAATACAAACATCAAGTCGTGATCTAACCCGCCATAGCCCTTCCAGAATTCATTTACATAACAAAGCCATTCGAATCAAATACCTCCCAAATCAACCAAGTTGTGGTGGCGCTCAAGCCCAAGATTACAACCACAAACTACATGTATAACTTCACAAGCCGAAGGAACTGATCATTGCCACAATCATGCTGATTCGACCATTAATAAACGAACCAACTTCTTCCAGTTTACTCCCGACTTGCCTTAGAAATAATAATAGTTCCATTCAAAAATATAACGAACTCAATCCGCACTCATCCTGAGTGACCCGAATCACGAGACCACATCGTCTCAATACTCATGAACCATCTTATACGCTCCTCAAGCGCACAATAACATCTCCCACTGGTACACCCATTGTGCAAGACCTTCCTTCGAATACAACACCACAGACCCGATGATAACATAGAACACTCCAAGTCCTTTTCCTAATCCACTGCAAATATTTGACCCTTAACCACACAACGAACCCGAAATCCTTTGGCACATTACTTTAAATCTTGAACCCACTAGGACCGTTGTTGAGAGTCACGCACTCTGAACTAGTCCCGAATATGACCAAATTCCAACGCCTTGCTAGCATATGAACACCCCCTCAACGAATAAACCAGATGAATTATGTTCCTTGTACATCACATCCACAAGAAGCATAAACTCTAAGCCTTCCCAAAACCTGAACATGAATCGACAAGGCCAAATATAACACCCATACTTTGCTCGAATTACCACTGATGTTTTATTTCCTTGGTCATAATAACCCACCCATACACCGATAACCAGAAACCGAATAAGTAGAAAACCACGTGATCCAATCGTAGACGGTGGAGCTCTCCCACTTAGCTTGAAGCTACAATTACATAACACTAGAACCCACCAAGATTCCTCATTCCCAATTACCATGATCCCGCACAATTAACCCGCCACTTATTGTAGTTTCTTGTTAGATTTTTCATGAACCCTCCGAATTATCAACCACGATCACACATTCGACTTTCTATCGGGTAGTAAATAGAATTCTTCGTAGAAATTCATCAAAATCACGCAACCGCTGACATGCTCACATGAAATAACCCACCCATGGATTCCCAAATCACTCTATTTCATTCTCAAGTCAGGTGGCTATCCTACCACAAAATTCATATGCTACTCTTCTACTCCCACTTCGGTTAACCATCTCCTATAAATAACTTCTCAACCTCTGCATTTCACACTTGACCTTCTAGCCATTTAATCACCGCGAGACACCTCTCACCGTGTCCTTCCTCATTCTTCGCTCCCCAAATATTGCCTCAAATAAAAATCTATCTGTATAGCACCTGATAATAATAAATTATTACCAACTTTAAACCTCCTAAAAGCTCATCTTCTCGAGCCATCAACAATAGAAACACCGATTTTATCCAAAAACTGTGACACACCACTATCTTTGTCAATCGCTTCTCAGGAACCATTTCATAGCACCCTGCACCGTAGGCAAATCAAAGAGGCCATAACACCGGCGAACCGTAATACTTCAAACAAGGACAACGACAATACATCACAGATGAAAATTCCACCACGTTCGATAATACCAAGTCTCGTTACTCCATCAACCCAAACCTGAACATTCTTAGTTTGATTGTGTCATGCCCCGAACCTGGGGGGTGAGACCGGCGCCCGGTGTCTCAACTATCCTTGCGTACCAACTTGTGACTAAGGGACTCTGAACATATAATGTCATACTTTGGCCATGGGCCACACTGCAAGACAATTTTTGAATGCTCACTAAACATCAATATAAAGCTGGGCCGACAAGGCCGTCATAACTACTACAACTGGCAAACCAACAAAATATACATACAAGGCTTACAATCACAACATACTGAACTAACTGAAAGGATATGTCTACAAGCCTCTACTGATGGATGTATTGTGACCGGAATAGAGCCCCGACCTACCATAACATATATATACATATATACACAAGATGTACATAAAACGCTAGACTCGACAACTCCAAAGGATGCAGAGCTTACCGATCAAGATGAACTCAGGAAACACCTACTGAGGAGGTCTACTCGTCTATCTGTCTGAACCGGCATGCATGAAATGCAGCGCCCCCGACAGAAGGAACGTCAATACGAAATAATGTACCGAATATGTAAGGCAACAAAATAACTGAAAGCTGAAACTGAACTGATAATATAATAACTGAAAGTATTTGGTAGTCAATGATAATTTGAAGATATGCTTACCTGCTGATACTGACTCAACTCTCTCAATATAGTAAGTAAAATAGCTGTTCAGACTTATAGGGCTCGATATATATAGCTACTCTGCCGTAGTAGGCTCGCTCATAGGGGCTTGGCCATACTAGGATCTGTATCTTGGCCATTCTGGGCTTGCTCATAGGTGCTCGGCCACAGTAGGCTTGGTATATAACTTACCATCTGATAAGAGGTTGCCCAATAGGGGCCTGCCACCGATTATAGCTCGATGGTGGTGAAAATACTATAATATTGTATATATATTAACCCTCTACTCTCTTGAGTACTGGAAGAAGAAAATACTCAATTGAATATGAAGTCTTGATAAGGGAAGTTACTGTAACTTATGAGACTAGGATAATGTATATAAATTCGGGAGTATGAACCTCTCTTTATGCCTCGTTATTAAACACATGTAGTTAAGAGATCATGCCAAAATGAAGAAAGGGCTTAACCTTAACATACCTGAAGCGATTCTCTTGGAAATCCCTCTAACACACGTCAATTGCGACAACACGTATCGACATATCAATGTAAGGGAAAATACGTATGATACTCTTGAGAAAGATTGCACCGTACTCCCTTAGGATTGCAAATTTCGTTGCTATTGCGTAATATAATCTCATATGAATTTTTGTCGAAGCAAAATCATGTTTTCAATCTATCTTATTTTGTTAATTGGATCATACTCTTATAAAACTTTCCTTGAAGCTTCATCCGTATGTTTGTATTTGAAATTTCACAAATTCATAGGCCTTCTTACTTTGAATTTAGAGAAGCCTTCGTACGATTATGAGATAAGAATCATAATCTTAAGATTTCATGTTTCAACTCAAAAATGAGTTAAAGTGTACATAACATCATCTAACAAATATCCGTAACTTTCGTATCACCTTAATGAGATAACGAGTCTCTTAAGTTTGTTGGTTTTGTGGGCTCTACTTGATGGCTTAGTCTTGCCCAAAGACCCCTTGTCATGCCACCTAATTACATGGAATAAGAGTCACAATTTTGGCTTGGATGAAGACCTCAATTTCTACCACGTTAGGAAGCTTACTAACCTTATCCAAAGAGTATAATTAATTAGCTAATCTCCCACCAAAAATCATTAAACATCCAATTATTCACATAATTAAGAATTATCTGAATTTACTTAAAATACTACTCACTTTTAACATACCTTATACACCTCATTACCATGGTCATGTGGTACCTTATATGGTATTAGTCTATAAATACCGAGTATTATAGCTCGAACTATATTTTATCTCAAAATGACAAACTTCGGCGAAACTCATTTTATTTGATTTGCTTTACCCTCTTTCTTTCACAAACTTGTTTGAAATAGTGTAATACTTAAATCTCCAAATAATCTTGTCCTTGAGCTGATGTCAATTATCGTACGACAAATTCAACGTACAATACTACAAGATGTAACATTATCGTAATATTATATTGCGGAGCATAACATCGATGTAATATTGTGGGGCATAACATCATTCCCCTTTTGGAACATTCGTCCTCAAATGTTGACTGATGCACTAATTGTTCTGATAACCCATAACTTTTGCGAATACTTTAATATTTTCCTTGCCATTTAGGCAACTGTTCTTTGAATAAATCTAAAGGCCAGGGCACTCCCCTCTTTAAGCCTCTTTCTCACACCACGACTTGTGGTCGGAATTCTTCTAATCTCGTAACTGTTGTTACCTTCTATCATGTAGCCTGTACGACTCTAACTTTGTATGTGCGCCTATGCGACTCTTCTCTCCTCTTTCTTCCAGTTCTTAGCCAATCTCTAGGCCTCACTTTGTGAACATATACAAAATTATGTCAAGCTGTCCCTATGGGTGTCATCAGCTTTACTACATCTAAGTAGGCCATACTATACCATACTCTTACTTCGATTTATCGTTACTGATTATTCTTGTTGCTTATCCAATATGCATAAATCTAAGTCTTTTAACGCTTCTTCATTACTGTTCATCTTAAGACTGATGGTCTAATCTCATTTCGTACTTTGTAACTTTTATCCATCCATTGTTGATTTACAATCTTCCATTGATAACTTGAAACTTCTTACATAATACATTGCCACTAGGTCTTATGTTGCATCGAGGAATATTTGAAGTGATTTTGCTGATCCACTTAGGGGCGATACGGTACTTCAATAATCGTTTTTTATAGCATCCCATTGTGATTCACCTTACATGGGTATTTTAATTCTGTACAATTCATGAAATCCTCTTCAAACTCATTACTCAATCGAAGGCCCAAACGTCATCTTTTATCTATCACAATTACACCCTCATTCCACTACCAGGGCAGTATTCCATTTCTTCTAAATGCTATTAGTCTTAGGCTCCTTTGAGTTCATTCAGGCTATACTGAATTTTCTATAACTTAAAGAAACCATTAGCTCTCTTGTTGTCACGGGCTTAATCCCGAGGACTTATCCATTCTCGTCATCTTCTCACTCGCCCTTTCTTATCCTTACCCCTGTCTTCCAAAAACCTTGTCGCTCTACCATACTTTAGCTTGCGACCTATACATATCCATTTATACTACTCGCAGCCTTTCAAACTTACCTGCATCATAGATTTCCTTATGTAAATCTAGAACATCAAGCGAGACATCACAACATCTCTAACTCTTCTTTACTCTCTTAATCAGGCCTCTCGATACCTAGAAACCATAGGCTGGAAGACATGCCACTGACGATGTTGCTATCATTCCTGGATAGTGAATCCCAGCGTCTCTAGCCTTCTATATGAAGTATGGACTATTCACAATCTTCTGCATTTGAGTATCTCATGCGTTATTCACCTTTACCTTACTTGCCTAAAAATCTCGCATCACATCTTTTATTTCTTTCATAACCTCCCTTCCACATAATTATAATTCACATCTACAACTTGAAGCTCTATTACAATACTTGTACCTCTGCTGCATACACAATCTGGTGGGAGCTTCATACCAACTTCTTATGAGGCTGGTACTCTTCTAACAGTCTTTATTGTAGGGCCATTATAAAATATGGCTACTGTATTATATCACTTGTACCTCTGATATTAAGAGTGATTCTGCAATGTTCTCAATCATGATGTCTATTATTTTCTGGGTCCAATAATCAAACTCGTGATTTACTTGGTTGATATAACCCTTTAGTTTCCTCTTCTTTCTGATAAGACTTTATGTAGGCTTAAGATATCTTCTGATCAACGACTCATGGTATTAGTTATTACTTTAGCCTTTCATGGGCATTATGGAATATCAATGATACAGTCTTTTAACAATTCTATCCTTTGGCTAGATCTGGACTCAATTCCTTCTTTTTAACTTATACTTGAGTCTTCTACGCCTGTATGATTATCAACACGTATGCTGCACGGATAATACTCCGAAATCTTAAGTGCGTCCGTAACTAATTCTGGATCTTCGATCGAATAATTCCTTCCGTTCCTTCTTAACTTTATTTAAACGTAAGCTATTACTTTTCCTGAATTTTCTACCCCCTTGTTGCGTGCATACTTAGCTTATCTTAGTACCCAGACATATTGAATTCCATACAACTCATATGATCTTGAATATCACTTCTTATTTTACTTCCCGTTCATTAGCCACGGTAGGTGCCATTTTCTTATGGAGTGTGTAGAATGTTGTTGTGAGACTGTTGTTATAAGACCACTTCCTCCTTAGGTCACTGAGCTTAGGTTGAAGCCTTCTTCCTTACTTCCTCAGCTAGTCTTTCATTGTAGTATTTAGGGAGGATCCTACGACTCTTGTAAAGTTGTAAGCTTATTACATTGTATACTCGACGGACCTTTTGATGTCCTTCCTTGCCTATAATTATCCGTAGTTACTTACCTCCACGTCCTTGTGCTTGTAGGGTTGCTTTTGAACTGATATATTGACTGTCTTCCCAGTGGCACTCTCTTTTATTCCCGTAATTCTCATACGGTAACTTTAACTACCCCAACTCCTATCTGAATATTTCTCAAGGGTCCCGATGTCATATCCGCGAGACTGAATTCTCCATGTTGGGGTTCACTATGTTTATCTTGCATAGTTTGCTGATTTGTCTGTAACCTCTTGTCTAACCATGACTAGGATCTTCTTGAATCAACTACTAACTTCTCGTTGGACCATTATCATATCAATATTCCGCATAATCTTTCTTGGGTTATTTCCTTTGTCTTAACTTATGTCTCGCACTGGCTCCTTATCTATCAATAACATTCTCAGGTAGGAACCCTTACTTCCTCTCCTTGACGTTGTGTTTGCATAATGTTCTGGAATCATAGCATATCTGTAGGATTTGAATAAGTGCAATCTCATCTCTTTTCTCATTTTTATCGCATTTTTTCTTTACCATTACATAATGACTAAAACCACTTAATTCTGACTTAATGCCACTTCACTCCACATTCCCCCCTTTAGGGAGTACTAAGATATAGCGTTATGATGAGCTACCTATAAATGTTTTATCTCTTCATCCTTGGTGTCTTTTCACATCATCGATGACTCTTTCTCGCCTTGTGGTAATCCTTCTATACTAAGGATAACTAAATTCCTTACTCACGAGGGTGACACTAAGTGTAAATGGCACATATAGTCTTTTAAGCTTAGCTTTGCTCATATTTCTTACTTTAGGGAAGCGTCTTCCTGAATGACCTTTAAAGGTTATTCTTCTGTCGCCCATTCTATTATTGTTGGAATGCAATATCTGAAATTCTCATGCTGCCGACTAATATTAAACACCCTGTCCCTAATTCATGTTTAGTTTACCTTGTTCACCAGTCCATACTGATTTCTATCACTCCGGGGTCTAACTTTTCCTTCTGCTAATCACGTTAGAGTCACAAACTTATTTCTCGAAATGAGGGTATGACTTTGTGACATATACTCTTTTGTTGCCTCAAGGCCTGTCACCTCTCATATTTTCCTTCTCTTATCTATAGACTCTGTACTACTATTATTTTTTCATCTACCGTTGTCAGCCATGTATCACATCTTACTCATAATGCTTCATTAACTCTCTTCTTATTTCCCGCTAATATCTATGTATATTACTTTATTCTGAAAACTCGAACAAGACATTCTTTTGCTTTTAGCTCCCTTTGCTCCATTCACTGGCTCTTCGGGTTGCCTAACATTCTCTCCCTAATTGGGACGTGAGCCACTCTAAGGTAATATTCATCCCTTCTAGGCTTCCTGTGCCTATCTTTGTAGTACTCATATCTAGCTGTACTATTTTAGAATGCAGCTAACGTATACTTCTGTTATGTTAACTAACGCAACCAATATCCTGATATCCGTCCTTCTCTTATACTATTTTTGTTATCCCCCATAGGGCATAAATGAGATGGGTGTGGCCAATTGTACATACTTCTGTTATTGTTGAAGGTAACTCAAAAGGCTTATAATCCTCTGTCTGCATTGTAAATAATGATAATCTTCATTAACTGGGTGCCTCGTACCCTTCTTAATCTTGATTCTTTTACTTGTTGAACTTTGTATCTATCTTCTGAATCTCTCATTGCCTTTCACCATAATGGTGGACGGATATTCCTGCCTTGGGGCTTCTTTTCCACAAGCTCACACATCTTAGTACACACATGATCTGCTGGAGACCTTACATTTATTCATCATAAGCATGATGAAAAATCAAGTTCCTCTGACTCAAATCTTCCACGACTGCATTCAATCCCTTACCAACCGTCTTTCTAGATATAGGCATCGTCTTATTATGAATAAGATAGAGATTAGGAGATTTAGTTCTTACAACAGAGCTCTACCACACGATCTAGAGTAAGACGAAAGAGTGACAATCCTAAATGCACTGTAGCCTCCTGCTTATAAGTGTGGTGCGAAACACACCCATAAACAAGACTCTACTAGAAACGACTTGTAGACTCCCTAGGATAGAACTGCTATGATACCACTTCAGTCACACCCCGAACCTGGGAGGCGAGACCGACACCCCGTGCCTCACCTATCCTTGCGTACCAACTTGCGACTACGGGACACTGGACATATAATTTCATACTTTGGCCATGGGCCACAAAGAAAGACAATTTGCGAACGCTGACTAAACAACAATATAAAGCTGGGCCAACAAGGCCGTTATAACTACTACAGCTGGCAAACCAACAAAATATACATACAAGGTTTACAAGCCCAACATACCGTACTAACTGACAATATATGTCTACAAGCCTCTATTGATGGATGTACTGTGATCAGAACAAAGCCTCGACCTACCCATAACATATATATATACATATATACACAATATGCACATAAAACTCTAGACTCGACAACTCTGAAGGACGCGGAGCTTACAGATCAAGCTGAACTCGGGCAACACCTACTGAGGAGGTCTACTCATTTGTCTGTCTCAACTTGCATGCATGAAATACAGCGTCTTCGGCAAAAGGGACGTCCGTAAAAAATAATGTACTGAGTATGTAAGGCAATAGAATAACTGAAAGCTGAAAATGAACTGATAATATAGTAGCTGAAAGTAACTCGTAGTCAAAGATAATCTGAAGATATGCTTACCTGTTGATACTGACTCAACTCTCTCAATATAGTAAGTAAAATAGTTGTGTGGACTTATAGGGCTTGGTATATATAACTGCTCAGCCGTAGTAGGCTCGCTCATAGGCGCTCGACCATACTAGGCTTCGTATCTCGGTCATTCTGGGCTCGCTCATAGGCGCTTGGCCACAGTAGGCTCGGTATATAACTTACCATCTGATCAGAGGTTGCCCAATAGAGGCTTGCCCACCGATTATAGCTCGATGGTTGTGAAAATACTGTAATAAAGTATATATACAGACCCTCCGCTCTCTTGACTGGAAGAAGACAATACTCAATTGAATATGAAGTCACGATAAAGGAAATTACTGTAACTTATGAGACTAGGATAATGTATATAAATTCGGGAGTATGAACTTCTCTTTATGCCTCGTTATCAAACACATGTAGTTAAGAGATCATGTCAAAATGAAGGAAGGGCTTAACCTTAGCATACCTGAAGCGATTCTCTTGACAATCCCTCTAACACACGTCAATTCCGATAACACGTAACGGCGGATCAAAGTAGGGGAAAATCAGTATGATATTATTGAGAAAGATTTCACCGTACTCCCTTAGAATTGAAAATCTCATTGCTATTGCGTAATATAATCTCATATGAATTTTTGTCACGTTGACAATCTGTCTTATTTTGTGAATTTGATCATAATCTTATAAGACTTTCCTTGAAGCTTCATCCGTATATTTGTATTTGAAATTTCACAAATTCATAGGCCTTCTTACTTTGAATTTAGAGAAGCCATCGTAAGATTATGAGATAAGAATCATAATCTTATGATTTCATCTTTCAACTCAAAAATGAGTTAAAGTGTATATAACATCATATAACAAATATCCATAACTTTTGTATCACCTCAATGAGATAAGGAGTCTCTTAAGTTTGTTGGTTTTGTGGGCTCCACTTGATGACTTAATCTTGCCCAAAGACCCCTTGTCGTGCCATCTAATTACATGGAATAAGAGTCACAATTTTTGCTTGGATGAAGACATCAATTGCTGCCACGTTAGGAAGCTTACTAACCTTCTCCAAAGAGTAAAATTAATTAGCTAATCTCCCACCAAAAATTATTAAATACATAATTATCCATATAATTAAGAATTATCTCAAATTACTTAAAATACTACTCACTTTTAACATATCTTATACACCTCATTACCATGGTCATGTGGTACCTTGTATGGTATTAGTCCATAAATACCGAGTATTATAGCTCGCATCGTATTTTATCTCAAAATGAAAAACTTCGACGAAACTCATTTTCTTCATTTGCTTTACCCTCTCACCTTCACGAACTTGTTTGAAATAGCATAATACTTAAAATCTCCAAATAATCTTGTCCTTGAAGTTATGTCAATTATCTTACGATAAATTCAACATACAATACTACAGGATGTAAGACCGTTGTAATATAATACTGCGGAGCATAACATCGATGTAATATTGAGGGGCGTAAAATATTGTCTTTCCTTTGCTGGAACTAAATGATAAACCTCTAAATCATGCGCTGAGAAATTCTCCTTTCAAGTCATTCATTGTGTCAGCACATATACGAGCATCCCACCATTACATGAGTATTGTGAGATAACAACTCATGAACATCATAGCAACCTGTGCCTAGCCTCATAACCATCAGAAATACAACTATTGAGCTGAAATGATAGAACATCCTTCTGCAAGAAGATGATAATAACTTGCTCGAATGCCCAAGGAGAAACATCGTTCTCCAGGTCTGTAGTACCATTGCAACTCCTCGGTGCCCAATTGACACGAGAGTTTAACACCGTATAAGAATGAGTCTGAAGGAAATAAAGGCATAAGCCTCAAAGGAATCAAATCGCACGACGAGGAATCAAGAAGGGAAATGCTCCTAACAACCCTTTAGCCTCCCGAAGATAAGTACAGACGTCCCCTTACCGATCCGCGAGAACTACATTTGCTCATACTCCTGAGACCAAAGTGAGCCTAACGCTTTGATACCAAGATGTCACGACCCAAAATCTACTAAGGTCATGATGACACCTAACACCGCTGTCAAGCAAGCCAACGGTGAATGATTAACTTAATTACTCCTTTTAGTATTTGAAATCATAATTTTCATTAATTAAAGAGTGAAATAGAATTTACAGGGTAAGTGATAATATATACACAAACTACAATAATGAACAATCTTGTAAGAACCCCCAAATCCCTGTGTCACAAGTGCAAGAGCATCTATTAATGAGTACAACAATAATACAATATCCGTCTATAGTACAAGTTAGACGAGGAATATAATAACTCTAAGAAGACTTTGTATGATGCCGATTGTATCAAGGAAGTGCAGCTCAATGTAAAGTCCCCGCAACAGCCATGCCTCTGCGCCCAGAGGACCACCAGAAACATATATGTATACCTGCACAATAATTACACCAAGTGGGATATGACTTACGTAAATCAACATGTACCTAGTAGTATCTAGCCTAACCCTAGAGAAGTAGTGACGAGGGGTCGGCATGGACACTTACTTGTAGTCCAACAGGACATATACAGTGAGAAGTAAACAGATATGGGGCAGAGTAAATAAATGAGAAAAACAAGTATACATACGTGCTACAATCCTTCTCTCAACAATTAAACTTAAACTCTAATAGGAGAAAATTATTAATTTAAAAACAAAAAGCTAAAATGTAAAATGACTATGGTATTTTTGATTTTTTGTTTAATGATGCAACTAATAAATATAATTAAATCCTAAAATGCAAATAAAAGACCTAACATGCTATGCAAAGAAGATTTTGGACATTGTTTTTGTGTTTTCTTATGATTTTAGGATATTAAATATGAAACTAAATGCAAACAATAATTCCTAGCAATAAAAACAATTAGAAAAATCTATTTTTGTGGATTTTATAGGAGTATTTTTCACAAGGCAAAAATTACGTGCTCACATCGGTTACGTTTGAGGTAGTCAAAGGATGTGAACGTTGTGAATGGAAACTGGAATGAATATTGCTCCCATTTGTATAATGGTTACCTCCCGAATTACCTGCAAAACTTAAAACACAGTGCATGCGAGAATATATAGGTTATTGCGCCAATGATGAAAATTCCCTTTGGACCATGAAGGTTGTCTTTGGACGATGAGGATGATGTCCTTAGAGCATGCGTCCTGGGTCATGAAGCGTATGATAAGGGATTTGCAGGACATGAAATAGTGTCCTCGGGCAATGAAAATGATGCCTCCGGACTATGACGTCTTTGAATAGTGATGCGCAGTTTTGAGAGATCCTTAGGCCATGGAATGGTGTCTTCCGGCTATGAGGATGGTGCCTTCGGACCATGATGCCTTCGCACAAAATGGCGATGTTTCAGCCTATAAAATCCATAGATATGATGCTTAGTAGTATGCGAGGACGAGCCAAGACAAGGCTTAGTCTTAAATGAGATGAGGGCAGTGCTTTGTCTTATGCAGTGTAGTGGACACAATGTTTAGTTGCATATAAGGAAATGAGACAATGCTTAGTCTCTGACAAGGAGAGGCAATGCTTAGCCTCATGCGATGGTCAGGGCTCTTGGCAGTGTTTAGCTCTATGCAAAGAAAGGTAGTGCTTATCCTTGTGCAATTATAAAATAAATGCTTAGCCTCATTTAAGGAAAGAAGACAATACTTAGTCTCATGCAAAGAAATGCAGTTCTTAGCCTTATGCAAGAAAGGGAGACAATGCTTAGTCTCATGTAAAGAAATGCAGTGCTTAGCCTTGTGCAATTACGGAGGTAATGCTTAGCCTCATGCAAGATATGGAGATAGTGCTTAGTCTTATGCTAAAATAGGCAATGCTTAGTCTTATGTAGAGAAAGGCAGTGCTTAGCCTTAAATTAAGGAGGCAATACTTAGCCTCATGAAAGAAATGGAGACAATGCTTAGTCTCATGCAGAGAAAGGCAATGCTTAGCTTTATGCAAGAAAAGCTATGATCAGCTGCGAGAGAGTAAAGTATTTCTTAGCTTGATGTGTTTACGTTTAGCAACATGTCGTCATGATGGTAGTGATTTTGCTGTGCGTATGTATTTTCGAATATTACTGTTGTGTCAATTGTACCTGCATTCAAAGGAAAATATTGAGTTTGTGCGGAGGACACTTGGTTCGTGCTCTTTATTCCCTTCTTTGCCTTTTTTCCTATCTTGGGGTCCTGCTTGAGTTACCCTGGGTAACATTTGGCTTCCGTAGAAACAAAGTTTTCGAAAAGCATGTATGCACTTGATAAAATTATTTGCAAAAGTGTAGTTGTTTAAAATATATGATAATACATGAGATCAAATAATTTAGATGAACCGATGACTGCAACACATTTAGAGACATTGCAACCTCTTTGCTCTAGAATTTTGAGGGTCCTCCTCTGTCACGACCCGAAATTCCCCCCTTCAGGCTGTGATAGCGTCTAACGTTGAACCCACTAGAAAAGCCAACATTTGAGTTAATTTTACTAACTTTCTTGACTTAAATCATTTAAGAGTGAAACAAAGAACCTAAACAATCAATAACAATGCGGAAGCTGCGAGTCTATGTATATTAATATAATAATTGCCACAAAATTTACGTACATAATCCCCCAGAATTTGTGTCACAACATCTCACGGACTGTCTAAGATTACTACAACAAAAGTCTGAAATGAAGAGTACAACTGTCTATGATAATAGGATAAGACAAAAACAATAAGATAGAAGATGACGTCGAGATCCACGAACGCCTGCGGAACTACCTCAGTGTCGCCTGTATGGACTGAAGGATACTCCCTCTAACGATGTCCACTGGGTCCGACTGCGTGATCTGCGCAACATAAAGAAGTGCAGGTGTAGCATCAGTACAACCGATCCCAAGTACTGAGTAAGTGCCGAGCTTAACCCCGGCGAAGTAGTGACGAGGCTAGACACGACAACAACAATTTACCTGTATAGTTCTATAATATGTACCAGAGAAAATATCAAGAAATAAACGGTTAAGCATGGAAATACGAGGACAAGTAATGGGGGTAACAAGTGAGAATCAAGGATGAATAACTGAACAGACAACAATGCAAAATAAACAAGACACAGGAAATAAGAACACAAATAAGTATGTACACGGCATCACCCTTCGTGCTTTTACTCTCGTCCTCACAATGCACGGTATGAATGAAAACAATATAATTCATTGCACGACATCACCCTTCGTGCTTTTACTCTCTTCCTCACCATGCAATGTATAAATGAAAGCAATGTAAATCATGACACGGAATCACCCTTCGTTCTCTTACTCTCTTCCTCACTATGCAATGTATCAATGAAAGCAATATAAATCATGGCACGACATCACCCTTCGTACTTTTACTCTCTTCCTCACTATGAAATGAATACACGGCATCACCCTTCGTGCTTTGCACTCTTCCTCACCCAAATCAACAACAAATAACAACTTGGCAAGGAATACAACGGAGTGAAATACAATTCATAACCACCTAGCAAGGGGAATATCAACCAAAATAATAACATTGCCCAGCTAGGGACTTAGCTATAACCAACCTCTTACGAGTACATAACTTAATGAATTCGGTCCTCAACTGAGACGTCATATCACAAGTACTTAAGCAGGTATTCTCAGCAATTAAAAAACTTCCCAAAGGAAACTACTTCATAACACAATATATATCGGAGTGATAACAAGTAATTTCACCAAAATAGACTCACGGGCATGCTTGACAAACAATGCATAGGTACTCGTCACATAACCTATACATTGAACATGATAAAACAAGTAGCACATACGACCCAACACCTATTCCCTCACCAAAGTTAGGCCAAACACTTACCTCGGCTCAAAAAATGCAAGTCAAGCCTCAAACACCGCCTTTCCTCTCGAATTCAACTGCGAAATGATAGTATCTAGACATAACCGACTCAATAATATCAATAATGACTCAATAATTCAATTCCAAAGCCTAATTATACATCTCCCATCATTCTTCCAAAAATATCAAAATTCGACCCCGGGCCCGCTTGGTCCAAACACGAGGTTCGGACCAAAACCAGATCACCCATTCTCCCACGAGCCCAAATATGCAATTTGTTTTGAAATCCGACCCCAAAACGATGTTGAATTCCCCAAAATTTCAAAAGCCCTAACTCTACCCAAAACTCCAATTCCTCCATGAAAACCCTAGATTCTAGGATGAAATTTTGTAAAAAGAAGTTAAGGAATAAAGAAAATGAGTTAGAAATCACTTACCAATGTTTTGGAGAAGAAAGATTGTTTAGAAAACCGCCTCTTATATTTTAGGGTTTTGAAAAATAGAAAATAACTGAAAGTCCCGGTTATATATACCCTTTCAAGGCTCCACCGCGGACCGCACTAGGGCCACCGCGGTCGCGATGGTTCCACCGCGAATCGCGCTAGGGCGACCGCGGCCGCGAAGGCCTCGACTACTGGAACCTCTTTGAACTTCCCCACCGCGGTCCGCGCTAGGGCGACCGCGGCGGCGAAAAGTCGACCGCAGACCGCGCTACAGGTTCATAGACTTGTCCCCTCTGATCTGCAACTGTTGAGTTCAAAGTCTAAAACACCCCGGAACCTACCCGAAACTTCCCCGAGCTAACACCAAACACCTCGTGGCTCAACACCAATTATACACACAACTTCGAAAACATCCTACGGACTCACTTGTGCAGTTACCCTACCAAAATAACATCAAACACAACGAATTAGGCCTCGAAATCATTGTAGTATTTCACTACATCTTAAACTCTCACATTTCCCACTTTTGATCCGAAACACGTCAAACCAAGTCCGTTTCTTACCAAATTACATAGATAACTCATAATGAACATATTGAACCTGTTCCGGGCTCCGGAACCACAATACGGGCCCGGTAACACCGATTTCACATCAAATTCCATTTTCAATAGTCTTTATAATTTTCAGAAAACAATTTCCTTTACAAATTCATTTCTCGGACTTGGGGCCTCGGAATTCGATTCCGGGCATACGCCCAAGTCTCATATTTTCCTACGGACCCTCCGGGACCGTCAAATCACGGGTCCGGGTCCGTTTACCAAAAAATATTAACCAAAGTCAACTTTATTCAATTAATTATCATAAATTCAACTTTTTGTCACATTTACACATAAAGGCTTCCCGGCTATGCGCCCGGGCTGCGCACACACATCGAGGTGAGATACACGGAGGCTTTCAGGGCCTCGGAACATATTTTTAAATAAATTTACACAGGATGACCTTTTGGGTCATCACAATCTCCACCTCTAAAACAAACGTTCGTCCTCGAACGGACATAGAAAGGTACCTGAATCGGGAAAAAGGTGGGGATCGGCTCCGCATATCAGACTCGGACTCCCAAGTAGCTGCCTTAATAGGGTGACCTCTCCACTGAACACGAACCGAAGGATAACTCTTTGATCTCAACTGACAAACCTGCCGAGCTAATATGGCTACCGGCTCCTCCTCATAAGACAAATCCTTGTTCAACTGGCCACCGTTGAAGTCAAGTACATGAGATGGAACCGCAATGTACCTCCAGAGCATAGATACATGAAACACCGGGTGCACATCTGATAAACGCGGTGGCAAGGAAAGTCTGTAGGCCACCTCTCCTACCTTATCCAAAATCTCAAATGGACCAATGTACCTAGGGCTCAACTTTCCCTTCTTCCCGAACCTTATCACGCCCTCCATTGGCGACACCCGAAGAAATACCTAGTCTCCTATCATAAATGCCAAATCTCAAACTCTACGATCCGCGTAACTCTTCTGCCTGGACCGAGCTGTACGAAGTCTATCCTGAATGATATTCACCTTGTCCAAGGCATCCTGGACTAACTCAGAACCCAATAATCTAGCCTCTCCCGGCTCAAACCATCCGATTGGGGATCGACACCGCCTACCATACAACGCCTCATAAGGAGCCATCTGAATGATCGATTGATAGCTGTTGTTGTAGGCAAACTCAGCTAAAGGTAAGAACTGGCCCCATGAACCACCAAAGTCAATGACACAAGCCCGCAACATATCCTCCAAAATTTGAATGGTACGCTCGGACTGTCCGTCCGTCTGAGGATGAAATGCTGTGCTCAACTCATTTTGTGTGCCCAACTCTCGCTGAAATACTCTCCAGAAATGGGAGGTAAACTGAGTACCTCGGTCTGATATAATAGATATGGGCATCCCATGCAATCTAACAATCTCTCTCATATAGATCCTTGCCAACTTCTCCGCTGAATACGAAATTGATACCGGAATGAAATGTGCTGACTTGGTCAGCCTACCCACACCGCATTAAACATCCTCTGGGTCCGTGGGAGTCCAACTACAAAATCCATGGTGATACGCTCCCACTTCCACTCGGGAAGCTGAATCGGCTGCATCAAACCACCGGGTCTCTGGTGCTCGTACTTAACCTGCTGACAGGTCAAGCATCGAGCTACATAAGCTACAATATCCTTCTTCATCCTCCGCCACCAATAATGTTGCCGCAAATCCTGGTACATCTTTGCGGCGCCCGGATGAATGGAACACCGGGAACTATGGGCCTCCTGTAGAATCGACTCTCGAATTCCATCCACATCCGGTACACAAATACGGCCCTGCATCCTCAAAACTCCCTCATCATCAACCGTAACCTGCTTGGAATATCTGTGCCTGACCCTGTATCTAAGAACACATAAATGAAGATCATCATACTACCTAGCCCGAATACGGTCATACAATAAAGAACGGGCCACGATATGGGCCAAAACACTGTCAGTCTCAGAAACCTCCAACCTCACAAATCGGTTGGCTAAAGCCTGAACATCCAAGGCAAGAGGTCGCTCTCCGACTGATAAATAAGCAAGACTACCCATACTGGCTGACTTCCGGCTCAATGCATCGGCCACTACCTTGGCCTTTCCCGGATGATAAAGAATGGTGATATCATAGTCCTTCAACAACTCTAACCACCTCCTCTGCCTCATGTTCAACTCCTTTTGCTTGAATAGATATTGCAAACTCGTGTGATCCGTGAACACCTCACACGGCACACCATACAAATAATGCCTCCAGATCTTCAACGCATGAACAATAGCTGCTAACTCCAAATCATGAACTGGATAATTCTTCTTGTGAACCTTCAACTGAAGAGAAGCATAGGCTATGACCTTGCCATCATACATCAACACTGCACCAAGCCCAACCCGTGAAGCATCACAATACACGGTATACGGTCCTGAACCTGTGGGCAGCACTAAAACCGGTGTCGTGGTCAAGGCTGTCTTGAGCTTCTGAAAGCTCGCCTCACACTCATCATACCACCTGAACTGAGCACCCTTCTGGGTCAACCTGGTCTTCGGGGCTGCTATAGATGAAAAGCCCTCCACAAATCGGCGATAATAACCAGCTAAGCCCAAGAAACTCTGAATCTCTGTAGCTAAAGTGGGTCTAGGCCAATCTCTGACTGCTGAAATCTTCTTGGGATCCACCTGAATACCCTCTTCCGACACCACATGGCCCAGAAATGCCACTGAACTCAACCGGAACTCACACTTGGAAAATTTGGCATACAACTGACTATCCCTCAGAGTCCGGAGGAGGACTCGAAGATGCTGCTCATGCTCCTCACGCCTACGGGAGTATATCAATGTATCGTCAATAAAAACAATCACAAACGATTCCAAATAGGGCTTGAACACTCGGTTCATCAAGTCCATAAAAGCAGCGGGGGCATTTGTCAACCCAAATGACATCACCAAGAACTCATAATGCCCATAACGAGTGCGAAAAGCTGTCTTAGGGACATCAGACGCCCTAATCCTCAGCTGATGGTAACCTGATCTCAAGTCTATCTTGGAAAACACTGTAGCACCCTAAAGCTGGTCAAATAGATCATCAATCCTCGGCAAGGGATACTTATTCTTAATAGTAACCTTATTCAGCTGCCGGTAGTCAATACACATCCTCATTGAGCCATCTTTCTTCTTAACGAACAACACTGGAGCACCCCAAGGAGAAACACTAGGCCTAATGAAGCCCTTATCCAACAAATCCTGCAACTGCTCTTTAGTTCCTTCAACTCTGGCGGGGCCATACGATACGGCAGAGTAGAAATGGGCTGAGTGTCCGGAGCAAACTCAATGCGAAAATCAATATCCCTGTCGGGTGGCATACCCGACAGGTTAGCAGGGAATGCCTCTGGAAACTCACGAACCACGGGCACAGACTCCATAGAAGGAACCTCGGCACTAGAATCACAAACATAGGCCAAATAGGCCAGACACCCCTTCTCGACCATGCGCCGAGCCTTCATATAAGAATCAACTCTACCGGAAGAATGACTAGGAGTCCCTCTCCACTCCAAACAAGGTACTCCTGGCAAGGCTAAGGTCACTGTATTTGCATGACAGTCCAGAATAACATGATAGGGTGATAGCCAATCCATCCCCAATATAACATCAAAGTCAACCATATCCAGAAGCAAAAGATCAACCTGAGTCTCCATCCTACCAATAACTACTAAGAAAGCACGGAAGACTCGATCAACCACTAGAATCACCCACCGGGGTACACACATATACAGGAGCACTCATGGAGTCACGGGGCATGCTCAAATAAGGGGCAAAATATGAAGACACATAAGAGAAAGTAGAACCCGGATCAAATAACACCGAAGAATCTCGGCTGCAGGAATAACATAGCACCGGGGCGAAGCCCCTCAAACCTGAACATCTCTGGGTCGACCTACTGTGGCCTGACCTCTACCTCTCTTGGCCTGTCCTCCACCTCGATGAGTCTGACCTCCACCTATGGAACCACGACTACCACCCCTAGCTGGCTGAGGGGGTGAGGGTGCACCTGATGCTGGGACCATGGCATGAGAACTCTGATACTGAGAACTACCAGAAGCTCGGGGGCAATAACTGGCAATGTGCCCCGAAACATCACAAGAATAACAAGACCTCTACAATTGTGGCTGCTGACTCTGGAACTGGCCCTGTCAACCCTGATAACCACCCTGGAAGCTCTGAAGCGGCGGTGCACTGATAGGTGCTGGTGGTGCACTAATAGGAGCTGGTGGTGCACTATGAGATACCTGAAGTGCCGACTGATATGGTCTGGGAGGGTGACCTCTGCCGAAAGAATCTCTCCCCCTCCAGATAAGGCTCCACTGAATCAACCAAAGTGATGGGGCGTCTTGTCAGCCCCCTGACCACCATCATGTGACAAAATCATCTCAATCCTTTTGGCCACATTGGCCGTATCCTGGAATGAAATATCAGTACCTGACTCCCTGGCCATCTGAAGTCTGATGGGTTGAGCTAAACCCTCAATAAACCTCCTCACCCTCTCACGATCAGTGGGGAGTATCATAATAGCTTGCCTGGATAGAGTGATGAACCTGGTCTCGTACTGAGTGACCGACATAGAGCCCTGCTGGAGACGCTCAAACTGTCTCCGAAGATCCTCTCGCTGAGTAGCTAGAAGAAACTTCCCCAAGAATAACTCGAAGAACTGAGCCCAAGTCAAAGGTGCAGACCCAGCTGGTCTGGTCAAGAAATAATTTCTCCACCAAGTCTTGGCTGTACCAGATAGACGAAATGTAGCAAAGTCAACTCCATTGGACTCCACTATGTACATGTTCCGAAGAACCTCATGACAACTGTCCAAGTAATCCTGGGGATCCTCTGATGGTGCACCAGTGAAAGTAGTAAGGAATAACTTGGTGAATCCATCCAACCTCCATAGAGCATCTGTTGACATAGCTGCTCCCTCAACTGTCGGTGCCACAATACCCGGCTGAGCAACTCCTGCTGTCTGAGGTGCCGGAGTCTGAAACTGAGGTTCTAGCTACACTGGTGTGCGAGTAACAGGAGTTTGGGTCCCTCTCCCAGCCAGAGAGACGGTTGGTGCAGTAGGAAGAAGACCGACCTGATCCATACTCTCCATGAGTCCCACTAAGCAGACTAGAGCGTCCTGAGGCACCGGGGTAGCAATGAACCCCTCGGGGACCTGAGGTGGTCAAACTGGGACTGTCTGAGCGGGAATCTCCTTCGTGAACTCAACCTGAGGATCCTCCACTGGGGCTGCTGCTCTAGGCTGAGCCTCGCCCCGGCCTCTAGCACGGCCTTGGCCTCAACCTCGGCGCCTCGTATGAGCTGTGACAGGAGCATCGGGCTGCTGATCTGAACCTGGGGAAGCACGCATCCTCTCCATCTGCGAGAGAGTAGAATAGGAACTCAATTAGTATTTGGAATCACATCGCACGACAGAGAAGAAGAAATGTGAAGATATTCCTAACTTTGCAGCCTCTGGGATAAGTATAGACGTCTCCGTACCGATCCCTCAGACTCTACCAAGCTTGTCCGTGAGTAGTGAGACCTAAGCAACCTAGTGCTCTGATACCAACTTGTCACGACCTGAAATTCCCCCCTTCAGGCGGTGATGGCGTCTAACGTTGAACCCGCTAGACAAGATAGCAATTGAGTTAATTTTACTAACTTTCTTTACTTAAGTCATTTAAGAGTGAAACAAAGAACCTAAACGATCAATAACAATGCGAAAGCTGCGAGTCTATGTATATTAATATAATAATTGCCACAAAATTTACGTACATAATCCCCCAGAAATGGTGTGACAACATCTCACGGACTGTCTAAGATTACTACAACAAAAGTCTGAAATGAAGAGTACATCTGTCTATGATACTAGGATAAGACAGAAACAATAAGATAGAAAATGACGCCGAGATCCACGAACGCTTGCGGAACTACCTCGGTGTCGCCTGTATGGACTGAAGGATACTCCCTCTAACGATGTCTACTGGGTCCGACTGCATGATCTGTACAACATAAAGAAGTGCAGGTGTAGCATCAGTACAACCGACCCCATGTACTGAGTAAGTGCCAAGCCTAACCTCGGCGAAGTAGTGATGAGGCTAGACACGACAACAACTATTTACCTGTATAGTTCTAAAATATGTACCAAATAAAATAGCAAGAAATAAGCGGTTAACCATGGGAATACGGGGACAAGTAATGGGGGTAACAAGTGAGAATCAAGGATGAATAACTGAACAAACAACAATGCAAAAGAAACAAGTCACAGTAAATAAGAACCCAAATAAGTATGTACACGTCATCACCCTTTGTGCTTTTACTCACGTCCTCACAATGCACGGTATGAATGAAAATAGTATAATTCATGGCACGGCATCACCCTTCATGTTTTTACTCTCTTCCTCACCATGCAATGTATAAATGAAAGCAATGTAAATCATGGCACTGCATCACCCTTCGTGCTTTTACTCTCTTCCTCACTATACAATGTATAAATGAAAGCAATATAAATCATGACACGGCATCACCCTTCGTGATTTATACTCTTCCTCACCAAAATCAACAACAAATAACAACTTGTCAAGGAATACAACGGAGTGAAATACAATTCATAACCACCCAACAAGGGGAATATCAACCAAAATAATAACATTGCCCCGACAAGGGACTCAACTATAACCAACCTCTTACGAGTACATAACTTAATGAATTGGGTCCTCAATTGAGACGTCATATCACAAGTACTTAAGCAGGTGTTCTAAACAATTAAACAACTTCCCGAAGGAAACTACTTCATAACACAATATATATCAGAGTAATAACAAGTAATTTCACCAAAATAGATTCACGGGCATGCTTGACAAACAATGCATAGGTACTCGTCACCTCACTTATACATTGAACATAATAAAACAAGTAGCACATACGACCCAACACCTATTCCCTCACCAAAGTTAGGCCAAACACTTACCTCGGCTCAAAAAATGCAAGTCAAGCCTCAAACACCGCCTTTCCTCTCGAATTCAACTCCGAAACGATAGTATCTAGACATAATCGACTCAATAATATCAATAATGACTAAATAATTCAATTCCAAAGCCTAATTATAGATCTCCCATCATTCTTCCAAAAATACCAAAATTCGACCCCGGGCCCGCTTGGTCCAAACACGAGGTTCGGATCAAAACCCGATCACCCATTCCCCCACGAGCCCGAATATGCAATTTGTTTTGAAATCAGACCCCACAACGAGGTTGAATTCCCCAAAATTTTAAAAGCCCTAACTCTACCCAAAACTCCAATTCCCTCATGAAAACCCTAGATTCTAGGATGAAATCTTGTAAAAAGAAGTTAAGGAATAAAGAAAATGAGTTAGAAATTACTTACCAATGTTTTGGAGAAGAAAGATTGTTTAGAAAATCGCCTCTTATGTTTTAGGGTTTTGAAAAATAGAAAATAACTGAAAATCCCATTTATATATACCCTTCCCAGGCCTTCACCGTGGACTGCACTAGGGCGATCGCGGTCGCGAAGGTTCCACAGCGGATCGCGCTAGGGAGACCGCGGCCGCGAAGGCCTCGACTACTGGAACCTCTCTGAACTTCCGCACCGCAATCCGCGCTAGGGCGACCGCGGTCGCGAAGGTCCACCGCGGACCGTGAAAATTTGACCGCTGACCGCGCTACAAGTTCAGAGACTTGACCCCTCTGATCTGCAACTGCTGAGTTCAAAGTCTAAAACACCGCGGAACCTACCCGAAACTTCCCCCGAGCCCTCGTGGCTCAACACCAATTATACACACAACTTTGAAAACATCCTACGGACTCACTTGCGCAGTTACCCTACAAAAATAACATCAAACACAACGAATTAGGCCTCGAAATCATTGTAGTATTTCACAACATCTTAAACTCTCATATTTCCCACTTTTGATCCGAAACACGTCAAACCAAGTCCATTTCTTACCAAATTATATAGATAACTCATAATGAACATATGGAACCTGTTCCAGGCTGCGAAACCACAATACGGGCCCGGTAATGCCGATTTCACATCAATTTCCATTTTCAAAAGTCTTTATAATTTTCAGAAAATAATTTCCTTTAACAATTCATTTCTTGGACTTGGGACCTTGAAATTCGATTCCGGGCATACGCCCAAGTCCCATATTTTCCTACAGACCCTCCGGGACCGTCAAATCACGGGTCTGGGTCCGTTTACCAAATTTTTTTGACCAAAGTCAACTTTATTAAATTAATTATCATAAATTCAACTTTTTGTCACATTTACACATAAAGGCTTCCCGGCTACGTGCCCGGGCTACACACGCACATCGAGGTGAGATACATGGAGGCATTCAGGGCCTCGAAACGTAGTTTTAATTAAATTTACACAGAATGACCTTTTGGGTCATCACATCCTCAAAATTCTGCCTTAGTTTAAATGCATACTCCTAACAATACATTCTTTGGATGTTACACCTGTGATGAAATCAGACAAACTTGATATCCTGCCCCAGTTTCTAATCATTGGGAAATAAAGATTTTATTAGGATGTGACCGAACCCATAGGGCTGCCTACGTATCCCCTCTTAAACAGGAATCAGATCAAGTGTAGTTCAGTTACATCAAACTGAAAAATGTAAACAATCTTCAAAATAGTAACTCTTGACTGCGTCTGAATTGATAGGTTTCAGCCAAATCTCTCTGTCCATTTTTTCATGTATAAGTTCTCCTCGTGTTAGTACCCGATAAACCATGTAGGGACCTTGCCAGTTGGGTGAGAACTTCCCCTTGGCTTCATCTTGATGTGGTAAGTTTTGCTTTAACACCAATTGCCCCGGTGTGAATTGCCTTGGATTGACCCTTTTGTTGAAAGCTCTTGCCATTCTGTTCTGGTAGAGTTGACCATGGCATACTGCATTCATTCTTTTCCCATCAATGAGAGCTAGTTGTTCATAGCTGCTTCGTACCCATTCTGCATCGCTGAGCTCAACTTCTTGTATGATTCTTAGAGCAGGGATTTCTACTTCTGCAGGAATAACAACTTCAGTACCATAAACCAGTAGGTAGGGAGTTGTCATGGTTGATGTGCGAACTATGGTACGATATCCAAGTAAAGAAAATGGCAGCTTCTCGTGCCATTGTTTATAGTTTTCCACCATTTTCCTCAATATCTTCTTGATGTTCTCCTTGGCGGCTTCGACGACTCCGTTCATTTGTGGCTTATATGTTGTGGAGTTCCTATGCTTGATCTTGAATGTTTCACACATGGCTTTCATCAAATAGCTGTTTAAATTGACGGCATAGTCAGTAATGATTGACTTTGGTACTCCGAATCAACAAACAATGCGGTCCCAAAAATAATCCGCTCAACCTTCTTAGTTACTGCTTTATAAGATGCAACTTCAATCCATTTTGTGAAGTAGTCTATGGCCACTAGAATGAACCTATATCCATTTGAAGCAGTGTTCTTGATTGGGACGATGATTTCCATACCCCAAGTGGAGAAAGGATAGGGTGAACTTGTTGCATTGAGTTTATTGGGTGGTACTCGTATCATGTCGTCATGTATCTGGCATTGGTGACACTTCTGAACGTACTTGATGCAGTCAGTTTCCATAGTCATCCAGAAATACCCTACTCTTATTATCTCCCTGGGTAAGATGAAACCATTCATATGCGGTCCGCAAGTTCCAACATGTATTTCCTCGAGAAATCGAGATACCTCCTTGGAATTGACAAATCGTAGTAATCCCAGGTCAGGAGTCCTTCCAGATAGAATTCCCCCGCTTTGAAAGAAATGGCTGGCTAAATTTCGAAGCGTGCGTTTCTGAGTATGGGTAGCGGTCTTTGGGTATTCTCCATTTTCTAGGTACTTCTTGATGTCGTGGAACCATGGATTTCTGTCAGTCTCTTCTTCTGTAACTTAAGCTGGCTGTTTATGAATCCCTATTGGGATAGGATCAATGAATTTTTTTTCTGGGTGTTGTATAATTGAAGACAAAGTTGCTAACGCATCTATGAACTCGTTCTGAATCCTTGTAATGTGCTAGAACTCTATCTTTGTGAACCTCTTGATAAGCTCTTGTATACAGTGCATATATGGTAATATTTTGTTGTTCTGCGTAGCCCATTCTCCTAGAACCTGATGCACCAAACGATCGGAATCTCCAATTACCAGAAACTCCTGAACATTCATGTCAATGGCCAACCTATGCCCCAAAATGCAAGCCTGATATTCTGCCATATTTTTGGTGCATGGAAACCTATGTTTTGTAGATACTGAATAGTGTTGGCTGGTCTCTGATACTAAGATAGCTCTGATACCCCCTCCTTTGAAGTTTGATGCTCCGTTGAAAACTTTCTCCAACCATCATATGCCTCGGTGATATCTTCTCCCACAAATGACACCTCCTCATCGAGAAAATACGTTTTCAATGGTTAGTATTCTCCGTCTGCGGGATTTTCTGCCAGATGATCTGCCAATGCTTGCCCTTTGAGCGCCTTCTGAGTTACATAGACGATGTCAAATTTGCTCAACAATATTTGCCACTTTGCTAACTTACCCGTAGGTGTGGGTTTATGAAAGATGTATTTTAGCGGATCCATCCTTGATATGAGATATGTAGTGTATCCAAGGGGAGGTGCCTTGGTACATGTTATTTATCGATGATATAGTGCTGATTGACGAGACGCGTAGTGGAGTTAACACGAGGTTGGAGGTTTGGAGACATACCTTGGATTCTAAGGGTTTCAAACTGAGTAGAACCAAGACAGAATACTTGGAGTGAAAATTCAGTGAGACCCATGATGTAGACATAGAGGTTAAGCTTGATGCTCAAGTTATCCCCAAGAGAGCGAGTTTTACGTATCTCGGGTCTATTATCCAGGGTAACGGGGAGATTGACAAAGATGTCACATATCGCATCGGAGCGGGGTGGATGAAGTGGAGGCTCGCTTCCGGTGTTCTATGTGATAAGAATGTGCCGTTAGGACTTAAGGTTAAGTTTTATCGAGTGGTAGTTCGACCCGCTATATTGTATGGGGCTGAGTGTTGGCCATTCAAGAACTCCCACGTGCAGAAGATGAGAGTAGCAGAGATGAGGATGTTGAGATGGATGTGTGGGTGTACTAGGCGAGATAGAATTAAGAATGAAGCTATCCGGGATAGAGTGGGAGTATCCTCCGTGGAGGACAAGATGCGGGAGTCCCGACTGAGATAGTTCGGACATGTTAGGAGAAGAAGCATTGATGCCCCTGTCAGGAGGTGTTAGAGGTTGGCTATGGAAAGTTTGAGAAGGGGTCGAGGTAGGCCTAAGAAGTACTGGGGAGAAGTGATTAGGCAGGACATGGTGTTGCTTCAGCTCACTGAGGACATGACACTTGATAGGAGGGTGTAAAGGTTGAGGATTAAGGTAGAGGGTTAGTAGGTAGTTTATAGTGCTCAATGATAGGCTTAGTAGCATGCATTTCCCTTCATATTCGTTTGATTTTTAATATGGTATGTGGTTTTGTTCGCCTCAGGTATTATATTCCGTGTTGCTAATATTGGATACTGTTTATCTTTTTTCTTTCATCTCTTTTTTTTCCTTCCTTGCTTCCTTCTTCTTCTTCTTACCCTTTCTGAGCCGAGGGTCTATTGGAAACAGCCTCTCTACCTGCATTAGGTAGGGGTAAGGTATGCGTACATACTACCCTCCCAAGACCCCACATGTTGGGATCAAACTGGGTTTGTTATTGTGTATCCACATAAATAATGCCTCAACTTCCGAGTTATCCACGTCAAATCATAGCAGGTGCGTTCTAGAAAAGAATACCAGGCTTCGTAAGGTGGGAATTTCTCGCTCAAATAATATATTGCATGCTACTTTCTTCCAGTTTCATCATATTTCCCCATAACGCAGCCAAAAGCCCATCTAATATGGGCGAGTAAAGTAGCAGAGGTCTTTCTGGTTCTGGTGGGATCAGAATGGGTGGTTTAGATAAATACTCCTCGATTTTGTCGAGGGCTTTATGGCATTCTTCAATCCAACATGTTGCATAATCTTTCCTCAGCATCTTGCAGATTGACTCACATATCACAGTTGATTGTTCTATGAAGCGGCTGATGTAATTGAGACGCCCTAAAAAGCTCATCACATCTTTCTTATTCTTCATAGGTGGTAGGTCTTGGACAAATTTGACCTTTGATGGATCCAACTCAATCCCTCAGTGACTAACGATGAATCCTAACAATTTTCCAGCAGGGACTACGAAGGCACATTTTGCAGGATTCAACTTCAAATTAAATTTTTGAAGCCAATAGAAAACTTTCTTCAAGTCTGCTATATGATCGAAACTCCTTTTAGATTTGATGATAACGTCATCCACGTACACCTATATTTCCTTATGTATCTTGTCATAAAAGATGTTTGTTATGGCTCTCATGTAGGTGGCTCTAGCGTTCTTCAGACCAAACGACATCATTTTGTAACACTATATCCCCCATGGTGTAATGAAGGTTGTCTTTTCGGCATCCTCATCATCCATCCAGATCTGATGGTAGCCTACGAAGCAATCAACAATGGGTTGGAGCTCATGCTTGACACAATTGTCAATCAGTATGTGTATGGTTGGCAATAGGAAATCATCTTTGGGACTTGCTCTATTCAGATCTCGGTAATCAACACATACTCTAACTTTCCTATCTTTCTTCGGAATTGGACAATGTTGGCCAACCAAGTCGGATATTCGACCACTCGGAGAACCTTGGCTTTGATTTCCTTGGTGACCTCCTCTTTTATCTTCAAACTTATATTCGGCTTGAACATTATGAACTTTTGCTTTACCGGTTAACACATGGGATTAATGGGTAGCTTGTGAGCCACTATAGATGTGCTCAAACCAGCCATATCGTCATAGGACCATGCAAAGATATCTTCATACTCTTTTAGCAATCTGATGTACTCTTCCTTCTCTGACGGTGATAGATGAATGCTTATACGTGTTTCCTTGACTGTTTCGAAATACCCTAAGTTAACGACCTCAGTTTCCTCCAAATTAGACTTTGGTTTGTTTTCAAAGTTTTCTACTTCTCTAACAATTTCCTCAGGTATTATATCATCTTCCATATCCTCTGAATCACTGTCCTCATGTCGCATTGTCTCATTACATGTCATAGTCGTAGGTTCATTGGGATAGGTAATACTAATGCTGAAACGAATAATTTAAAAGTAATAATAAATACGAAAAGCGGTAATGCAATGATAAAATCTTAAAAACATCAACAAGTTCCCCTTGTGGCTCGAGCAATTATTTCAAAAACAAAATACTGAAAATGTCTCAAATGCTCAAAACTATATATATTTTTAAGTAATTCATGCTAATTTTCTAGGCTACCCAGGAACTCGACGGGCCCGGGATGGTGCAACGATCCAGTTCTTGAGAAGATGCCAGTATGCACGAACCAACCTTTGGGAATGGGGATCATCATAAGAAAGAAAAAGCAAAAGGTAACCAAGTTAGTAAGGAATATTAAAAGAGTGTTTGCGATACTAAAACATGTTTCACAAAGTCATGCAATAATTCGCGTCCTAATTTGGGGACCTCATTGTGCTCGAGGTAGGCCTAAGCGATACGTAGACTTGGTGAAAATTGATGCAAACATTTTCGCCATTTCATTTATGTCAAATATGTTTACGCAATAATGATCAAAACGTGGCATATTTTCTCCAAGTAATGCACATAGTATGATAGCGTCCATTGGGATTGTGGAAATCCTCTCGGACTTTGGACGAGGTTCATCTTAGCGGGTTATTACGTTCCAACTCGTACTAGGTTTAGCATGATGCATGTACATTTCAAGTTAGAGTAGGGTTTCTAGAATGGTATAGGCTGGTACTCCCAAGTGGACAACTTGAGAGGGAAAGGCACAGGATCATCGATTGCACTGCTGATCGACTAGTCTACCGCAAATAAGTCTTTCCGATTTAAAAAGGTAATTTTCGGAAGAGCGCGAACCTTCATCAAGTGCAGCTATGTTGACAGTTGGCACAAATGGAGTATGATCTGGAACATGATTTATGCATAGATAATAATGTGTTGCCAAGTATTTTCATGATAGAAAACAGTAAATAGGATAGCAAAAGTGAACATGGAAAGAATAGAGAAGAAAGACAAAAGGAAGAAGTAAGTTTATTCATAAAAATATATGCGGGAATGTAATAAAGAAGGAAGTAGGGATGGGAAAGTCATGATATAGCAGTTTTAAACAAGACGACAAAAAAAGATGAAGAGTGGTTATAGCAAATAAAGATGAACGGGGAAGAGATGTGCATGGCATAGCATATTTAAACAAATAAAGGCGAGGAAGGGAAGGGATGTGCATGTAACAAAGAAAGAAATCCACATAATCCATGTTCATTATGGTAAGAGCCTAAGTGTAATCCCTATCGGAGTGGCCATGCTGTCACACCCCTTTTTCTGGTAAAATTGGGTTTCGACGTGTGACGACTCTTTCAAATGGGTATTAAAAGAGAAGAGTATCCACCTAACGATGTTTAAGGTGCGTTAGGGAACCTATTATGCAAATAACTCTGTTTGACCAGTCAACACCACCAAAGATCGGGTAAGGGCTCAAACTACCTCCAAGATAAGGTGTTAGGCACTCTTCAAGGTCCACAACTGTGGATCCCGGACGAGCTTAAAACTATGTGGATTAGGCTAAGTGATAGATAAACAAGGAAATATAATGTCGAAGAGCTTCATTATAACACAAATGAGAATTGGTACAAGTCCTTAAGGACTACAAGGATACAACCACAATGGTCTATATTAAACGACTAAAGGTATAACGGAAAGTGGGGTCCTAACGTTTTTAGCCTAAAGGATCATCCCGTGAAACATAAATAATACTTCGCAACTCCCTTTATGGTAGAAGTTACTCATATTATTTAGCGGGCACAGACTATCATTTCCTGCTACCCGATCAGTATGTTGAAGTTGTTTATCTAAGAGCTTTCTAATTTAATTTTGAGTCGTACCCTATGCATGTGCTACCCGTCCCATGCCTATGGTCCATGAGACTTTGGACCTACTATTTGGGTAGTTCTAGACTTTACTTAGGTTGCTCAAAAATGATAAAACTAAGAGACATTCAAAACAGATAGGACTTCACATAAAGACAATTAAAGGCCCATGTTAGCCTCCACATGTAACAACAAATGCACGCGGGAATATTTCATATTATGTAGTAGGCAGTTTCAGAATCGAGGTGTTGCTTAAACCTACATGCATGACTTCTAAGTGACCGCATGGTTTAGGAATATCCCATGGGCAGTGCTGCAATTAGGATTATCGAGATTACAGATTACAAGTTATGAAATCCTATAGACATGATCTCTAAGTGATTCACACAATGAGACAATGAAAGCCATTGAAAAACACAGAATTACTCGTATTTATCCTATTGGCATGCTTTCTAAGCGAGTAGCAGTATATATAGTCATGTTCTCTAATAATTGGCAGATTTATCGTGTTTATTGCTATAAGCATGTTATCTAGGTGGGCAGAGTAATAAGACAGTAGAAGTAGTCAATTAGTTAATCAATTAAAGCCCTATAGACATGATATGTAGATGGGAATTAGAAAAGGAATATATAACATGATTCTATATGCATGCTATCTAATAAGCACACTGAAATTGCAAATATTGAGCGATTAATTATTGATCTTTGATTCCTATAGACATGCTATCTAATAACGCATAGAAGTAGACATGTGAACATGTAAAACACTTAAACTCATGCTTTTGATAATTAGACAAGTTGCATGAGTGAGGTGTTTGAATTCCTATAGGCATGATCTCTATTAGTGTATAGAAATAGGCACGCCAAACAAAGTAGCAAACAAGCATGTTATCTATCCATTCATGCAAAATTTAAAGCATCCCAGCCCCCCCCCCCCCCCCCCCCCTTTTATTAACTTTCCCATCATTCGTTATTACAAATTATTACATGCCATATGAAATAATCAAATATGAATAATTACAGTAGAGGACCACTATAGGCCCAGTGACAGGCCCAATATAGATAATCCAATGCTTTTCAAGCCCTTTGACAGCTTTAATAGACCCAGAACCCATCTTATGAAACCATCAATAAGTCTGAATCCAACATCCAATCTCAACATCACGTAGAACAGATATCAAGAGCGGACGAGGGACTCATATGTGATTACATACAATATACTATATCTTGAACTAACTAGTCTAAGAAGGAAGCCCACACACTTATTGTATTAAGACTGTAAAGCTAATCATCACCAAAATGTATAGACAAAATCATGCGACATGTTGGCAGGACACACATATGACAAGTTTATGCCTGCTTTTTGTGTTTTTTTTTGGGGGGGGGGGGGTGGGGGGGGGGGGGGGGGGTGGTGGTGGTGGTGGATCATGAGATGATGAAAAACTACTTCTAAAGAAGTTCAAGCATTAGCATGGTCAAAACAGCTCAAGGCAATTTCAAAATAGGGATCTAATTATAAAAAACTTGAAGGATCAACAGAGAAAAGCCTTAATAGAAGCGTTTGAGCCTAAGGAACGACAATATAGGTTCATAACAAGTGAAATAGTGTAGCATGTACAACATTAGCAGAGTTGAGGAGGCATATTACTTAGTTCAACATGGTAAGCATGCATGCTTAGTTTTCAGAAGAACTAGATTACAGCAAAGTAAGAAAATCTAAAGAGATTCATAACTAGGAAATTAAGGTACGAAGGTCAAAGTCAGAGAATGGTAAGTAAGAAAGCAAGTTGGCATGCACGGTCTATAGCGGCTAGTAAGGATCTTAATTATGCCGTGTGCAACATAGAGATTCCCAAGTTCAAGATTATTATGGTAAAAAACATTTCCAACTTAAGGTTAAATAGAGCAGACACACTTCAGAGCTTATTCCAGTCAACTATACATGATCCTGGAATCTAAATGTAGTAGGACTCAACTAGGAGCATAAACAACACCAAAGAGTACATGATTTACACATGCAACAATAGGTTTGATTAAAGCATCACGACAACTGATTTGGTTCATGTAAGCAGGTAATAACAGAGTTCACACATAAAGAACTTAAGGCATATTCTGGGAAGAAGTCCCTAAGAATTTTAGTGCAAGAATCCAGAACAAATATTTAAACAGGCTCATAATAAACAGTGAAACACAAAGTAAACTTAAAGGTATCCAATCATCCAAGCCGAGCATAAGAATCTAAATAGGTTATGACATTCAAAGACTCAGAGTTACATGGTATCTACAAAATTGTGTAAAATAACATAATATTGGAGTCACATTGATTCAAATAACATGCGTATGCGAAGCTCTAGAAACAAGCAAAGAAGATATAATTGCAAAAGCCAAGACACTTGCCAGTTTGCATATTCAACAAACAAAATAAGAGGGAAAAGCTAAATGTCAGAAACAGCTTGAATTCCAACAATAAAGAGAACAACCAAAAGACCCAAATCCTAGTGCGTCAGAGTTCACAGGAGTCTCAAATGGACCGAGCAGTGCTCGCACTAAAGAGGTCGCTAGAGAGGATTCCGGCAGCCTTGGCTTTCAGCCGGCAAAGAGCAATTGATTCAAAATATTAAGTGGGAATGAGAGAATCTTAGTGATTAAGGTCTGTCCAAAGGGGAAATTGGGGAGGGGTTTATATTGTGTTCAAATTGAACAGACAAATATGAAAAATCATTAGTCAAACAAGAAAGGAAAGAATATATCACATGCAATCAAAATCAGTAAAGAAGAAGGAAAATCTCAAACCCTAGTTGGGTCCTACGGTCCTAAATCGAACCAATAATGCAAGAATCATCCCTTGTAGAGTGCATATAGATGAAATATCATCCATATCTTCACAAAATCGGAGTTAATCAGGCTTGCTCTTGAAAGGTAGTTCTTTCCAAAAATAGGGCAAGAATTAAGTAACACCATAAACACGCATACAATAGTAAAGTATCACAAAATAGGTAAGTGAATCTAGGATTGATTGGGTTGGAATAAAAGAGAAATCAAAAGGCGGCTACTAGGTTTTCTCATAGATAAACGGAATAGAGAGGGTTTAGAGGCAGCTAGAGTGGGGAAATGGGGTTAGGGTTTGGGTGAGGGGATATAAGGAGAGTGGAGGAATTATTATGGGTCGTTGATCATTTAAGATCAACGATCATGATTGAAATGAGAGTGGGGCTGGTCGTTTAACGGGTACTGGCCGGGTTGAGGTTAAGGAGTCGTTTGGCTTGGGATGTGGAGATTGGGCCAGTGATTTGAGTAGTTTTGGGCCACTAATGTGGTCCAAAATATGTATAACTTAGGCTATCTTTTAAATACAAAATTGTATAACTTATAGTTATAAAATATGAAAAAACTATTTTGGCCAAAATAATGTAAATAATACGTAATTATGCATGAATATATGCTATTATTTAAAAAAATTACGTAAATAGCTAAAATTACAAACATAATTATATGAAATGATGTAAAATGTTCTAAAACGTGTGTGTGAGTGTAAATTAAACAAATTTGGATGATTAAGTCATCACAAATAATTTAAAGGAATAATTAGCAAATATTCAAGTAATTTAGATGCAAGAAAATTAATTTTAAAGCTCTAAAATTATGAAAAATGCTTGTATAAATCTTTTAAATAAAATAATGATGCAAAACGACATTTCGAAAATATATATAGTATTTGGAAAAATGTGAGGGAAAAATTAGGTATCAACAGTCGCCATGCCGATTCGTGTTCGGAAAAACTTGTCATCTTCCGGTGGAACTAGATCACAAGATAATGTGGGCTCTGAAGAAGTTGAATCTTTATTGGGATGTAGCCACTAACTTTAGGTTGCACATTCAAATAAATTGGATAAGTTCTGGTACCGTGCTTATGCGAGTTCGTCCTTGTACAAAGAAAAGATGAAATATCTTCTTGACAAATACATTTCAAACAAAGAGTTCAAGGTGGGCGATCTTGTATTGTTGTTTAACTCAAAGTTGAGGATGTTTCCCGGGAAGCTAAAATCCAAGTGGAGTTGTCCTTTTGAAATTGCTGGTGTGAAACATCTCGGTGCATTAGACTTGAAGAACAAAAACAACGAAGAATTCTGAGTCAGTGGTCACCAGGTGAAGCACTACTTGGCAAGTATGGATATAGCCACTTGGTGGCGGTCATTCACTTTATTTGAGAGTTTTTTGCGTCGTGTCGCAACGTTAAATCAGGCGCTTATTGGGAAGAAAACATGTTTCTTTTCCTATTTTTTTGTAGTTAGGTATTTCTGTTCTAACTTGACTTGAGGTGTGCTACACGAATGAGTGTGACTTACAAGAATTGCAGACAAACATATGGCTAAGTGTTCAAGAGAGTGCGGACCGCACTTTATTTGTGCGGGCCGCATATTTTTATGTGACATAGCATATGAGCATTGTGGCCACACATTTCTCTTGTAGAACTCATGCACAGTTGAAATGTCAATAATACCAACTCTCTGAAGTTTAAACATGTCAGTGTGGAGGTCGATTTGCGATCGCACGTAAAATTTGCGTTCGCACAAGAAAATGTGCGGCCCGCATATGGAATTCTGTGATGAAGCTGATCATTTTCAAATTTAATGGTATAAATAGAACATTAGGACTCATCTTACCCTTTTCCCACTTTGAACAAAACATTATTGCCCTGCTATGTTCTCTTGGAGATTTCAACTGTCCACGCACAACGTCACTTAGATTAATAACTCAGTGCATTCACTCTATCTAGTATGCTTCATTTCATGTTAATCTTTATGTTAGTTTAATTTGTAGATTTTTTAGTTCTTTTTGGGACATCTGTTATTAGAGTTCTATTGTGTGTCCATGTGGGGTAGATCTGAACAGGTTTAACTTAATCCATGCTTTCCTGGGATTGGGTTAGTAAAATTTCATGCTTTTACAATATTGCCATGCCTATTTGTGCAAGAAATTTAAAAATCTTAGAATAAAAAGTTGTCTACTCAGAATTGTTTGAATTTTTCGGATGTACTTGAGTTATGCGGTCCGAAGATATGAATATTTAGAAACTTATGTGCGTCAAGAATCTGTGGCCGCAAGTCAAATTGCGTGGACCCTAGATTTCCTCTTGCGGTGCAGATTGACCATTTCTTTGTCATAAGAGAGTTCATAATTTTGGGACTCATAATTGCGGCTGACAACTCAAATATGCCGATCGCACTTCCCATCTACGATCGCACAATAAAATTTACGGACCACAAGTTCCTATTTGCGGTCGCAGGTTAAATTTTTCGGACCGCAGATCCCTTATCCTGCAAGCATGAATCAACTTCATAACTCCAATTGTTTCTCCCTTACATTCATGACTCATGTGTGTGTTTGAACAATGAATTGCAACTAATAATCTTCTCTGCTTGATACAGACAATGGTTCGATCAAAGGCGAGGCGACACTTCAAAGGGACGAGGTGAATCTTCCATGGTCGAGGTAAAAGTGCCTTGCCCCTTGGCTAGCCCAAGAAAACTAGAAAGAAAACAATAGTCAGTAGAGGGAGAGGTGTAGACCTCTCCGAGTCCAGTTCCTATGTCCCGTCTAGGGAGGTGTCAGAGGGCAAATCAGCCTTTGTTCAAGAGTAGCAGACGGCCACACAGTGGAGGATGCAGGGGAGATAATAGCTCAAGGACAAACCGTCTTCATCTCATTGCACCTCCGCGGGATTAGATAGTGCTAGTCAAGCTTCTATGTTAACAGCTACAACAGTACCCGAGGCACAAGTTACAGATGACATCCCAGATGATGATAGAGAGGGAGATTCTACAACTATCTGGCTTGAGAGAACAAAGAAGAAAAAGGTTTGGGAGGATTGTTTTGTCAGCTTGGCCGCCTTTACCAGTTTTCGTATGTGGTGGCCACTGAGGTCACTAAATCTTGAGTGACACTTTCTGTTGAAGGATTTGGAGAATTACAACCCAGATATATTGCGAAAGTTCAAGGCACGAAAGGGGTGGATGTGGTTCACCAAGAGAGTGGAGGATGCAATAATATACCTCGTCCGAGAATTGTATGCAAATGTTGCTCATATAAAAAAAGAAATGAAGGTGACTAAAGTAGGAAACCTCAAAGTGAGGTTTGATCAGCATACGCTAAATGCGTATTTGGGATTTGAGGATATTGAGTTAGAGGAGTATCCGGAGAAATGCGCACTGAAGGAGGAAGTAGTACCTTTGTTGGCTGAGATTCTAGCACCACTAGGGCCACCACCACCATGGATTACCGCTTGGGTTCCCATTCAAATGAGTATTTTGAGCTTTGAGGCTAAAGGGTGATAGACCTTTGTTTGTAGATGGTTGGATCCATGCCAAGCTAAATCTCACCTTCATATCCCTGGGGCAGTGCTTGTGGATTCTACCATGGTTGGTTACCCAATCAATGTGGGTGTCGTGATGTCGGACAACAGTTCAGTGATTGCACGGTAGGACATCTCGACCTACTCATATCCCTACAGTATGACAGAGTATCTTACTGATGCAAAAGTAGAGCCGAGAGATTTTGACACCAAGGTAAAGGCGAATAATCCATTTGATTGGTATTCTATGATGGATGCGAGCTACCCAAAGAAGAAAGTTTAGCCTTCTACCACCATAGGATAGTCTAATGAGCCAGTAGTGGTAGCTTTTGAGGTAGATAATACTCCATCCACCTATGGTCAGCCTTCTACCAGTGCCACTATTATGCCTCCACCATCATCTTCAGCTTCTACTATAGGCCTAAAGGTTCTCTTAAGCCATTGCTCGTGCCCACAATTCCCCTATCTGCTTTGTGAGTCTCCAAGACATTGGTGAGTCTCTACAATTGGATGCAGACAACTACTTCTAAACTATCTGCAGTGTCCACTCTTAGGCACCACAGGCTTCTTATGACATTGATGAGACACTGAAGAAGAATTTGGAGAATCAGAAGACGATCATAGACATCTTGGTACAACATGAGTCAGTAATTGAGGAGCTGGGAAAGGAAGTAAAGAAGCTATGGAAGTCCTAGTCCAGCAAGAAATTAGTGGAAAAGCTCCGGTAGAAGGTGACTAGACTTGCTACAGCTGGAGATATTTCTTGGATACGTTGCTTGACCCACACCAGTCTGCCCCAGATCCTTCAATACCAACTGCACCGGTAGAACCAGCTGGCTAGTCTGATGAGCCAGATCTTGCTGCCGACACTACTGTGAGCTTACTACTGTGAAACAAGTGGCTTAAAACATAAGTTTGGGGGAGATATAAGGAATTAGAAAAAGTTATTAAGGTCCAAAAGGAGAAAATAAATGATCTCTATGAAAAAATGAAGGCATGAAAAGAAAAGAACAAAAAGAAAAATGTAAAACGTGAATAAGTGGAAAGGTCAATGGGCTCACAAATATGTAATGATACCTAGCATGAGCAATCAAAAATGGAGAAAAAGAATGAAATGAACAAGAAATAGTGATGTTAAGTGTCTCTAGTCCCCATTGAAAAGAAAATGCCTCTAAGAATTGGTAATTGTGAGCCGAGAAATGAAAAGGTGGAGTGCTTAAGAAAAGGTGTAACCACTTACCCATATGGTATCCGACCCTAATCCAAAACCCTTCATTATAACCCGAAATAATTCCTACTTGATTTCTAACCAAGTGAGCTTACATTAGTGGTGATCTACTATAGGGGAAAGCCTATGGTACTTAAAGCCATACTTATGACATTCTCTTATGAAAGATGAGTGGGCCTTTCATGAATCTTAAGATTGAGTGCTAATTTATTAATGAGCATGGCCGATGGAAAGTAAAAGAGGAAGAGATTGGAGTCCACCATGACCTACATGATAGAACTAGAGTCCTTGATGAGTAAAGTCAATTCTTGAAGCTCAAATGTAACATTAGAACTATATGTACATGAATATCTGACTTGTCACCTTGTTGATAATGCAAGAGTAGTGTGGGAAATTGTTGGTCCCCACTAATGTGTGAATGGATCACCTTTGACTCGCTGAAATGACCCTTAACTCTAAGGAGGTGGTAACTAATTAAAGTTTGCAAATTGCAGGAATGTTATAAGTTTGAGCTCACATAATGAAATCCGACTCAAAAAGGAGTGTTCCGACTCACAAGGCAATAAACGGAGCAGAACATAAGAAGTGCGGTCCGCAAACGAATTTATGTGATCGAAGAAAAAAGTGTGGACCGCAGAATTCCATCTATGGTTGTAGATCAAGTAAAAGAGCCAAGCAGAGTTTTAGCTAATGTGCGGACCGCACATGAATTGTGCGGCCGCCGAACGAGGTCTAGACTGAAGAATGATTCATAGTTCTGAGAGTGTGCAAAAGACCAAGACCTTAGACTTGCTGAAGTGCGTATCACACAAGAATTATGCGGCCGCAGAAGATTCTTTGCAACCGCAATCTAGAATTGTGCGGGTGCAGAATCCAAGACCGTACCAGTTGAAGCAATCTGCGGACTACACCTGGAATTGTGCGGCCGCCGAATCTCCCGTTGTTCATTTTTGTCGGTGACTTTTGGGCCACTATAAGTGGATGAGATTCAACATTTTTAGGTCAAGTTTTGAAGTTTGAGCTACTGTAACCGTTATATTTTGCCATTTTAGAAAGTTTGTGATTATCTTAGGTCTTAAACATCATATTTTATCATTTAAATCTTAGGTTATGAGTTAAATTAGAGTTTCTTCTTTGTTTTCTTCATTTCTCACTATGGGTCGCTAGATTCTTACTATGATTGTGACCCAACCCTAGTTTGTAAGCCTTATGGGTATTTAATTTAATGTTTGTTTATGACTGGGAGTTGATTATTTAGCTTAGTTTATGCTTCAATTTTAGAATTAATTGCAAATGTTCATGCCTTTTTAACTTGGTCTCTACTTGAGAAAAGGGGACCTAATCTAGGATAACTTGGCTAACAAGGAATTAGGCTAATTGAGGGTTTGATTAGCCTAATTAATGGTTTCAAACTAGAGAGAGTGAGAACCCGACTTGAGCTCATATCAACTATTTAGTTTGATACCCATTTGGGCTTGAGAAAGCCAAGTTGGGCAAAATCATTCTTTGACCGAGAGGTATTGAGTGAGTAACATAGAGTTAAGAGCTATAATACACCCCAATCAACAAAACATATGTTATCGTATTTAACCCATTATGCTAACGCCTAGGTTACTGTCACATACCTATGCTTTTTAACTATATGGAAAAACACCAAAAACCCTCATTCGCCTCTAGTTTCTTTTCTTAGCTTATAATTGCTAGAGTAAAATTAGAATAGAAATAAAAACATGTTGTTTGAAAGCATAATTTTGTTATTCCATTTGCTTTCGTCAATTATATACTCCTAACCCCCCTAGTAATTCCCTGTGGAAATCAACCCCGACTCTTGTTGGGTACTATTCTTCCAACGTTCGTTTCCACTCAATATTGAGTGCGTATTGAATGTGGATCAATTGCGTTGCACGCCGCAACGTACTTTACATGTTATTATTGATATTGATATGGTGAAATAAGGGAGGATTGTGTTCGTACAGTGGGATCGAGTTGCGCGCCGCAACGGATTTTGTGTTTTGTATTCATCGTTGTACTTTGTTAGATTTCGATAACTTCATACGAGATTATGAGAACTGGTTCTTCTTGTTTTATCGATTCCGAGGATTGAGTTTATTTTCATAATGTAAATGCCTTAATTTTCTGTATTTATTTCCTATTATTATTAATATATTGCGTATAGGCTATTGTAAGTGACATGCCTTAGCCTCGTCACTACTTTGTCGAGGTAAGGATCGGCGCTTACAAAGTACATGGGTCAGTTGTACGCATACTACACTTTGCACTTCTTGTGCAAATTTTGGAGTCGGTCCCAGCGGCGGTCAATAGAATGCTCGGATTGATCATCAGACGGACACTTGAGGTACATTTGCTCGGTGTTCACAACCCTGAAGTCCCCTTCTACCTTATCCTAGTTGTTTGTTTCTTTACAGACAGTTTCATTCAGACCATTATTAGTATTATTCTAGTCGTCCGTGCACTTGTGACACCAGTTCTAGGATTGTACCTAGATATTGCGGTTATAATGGTTTTTCATACTCCACTACAATTATAATTCAGTTATTACAGTTTTATTGGTACTAATTAATTAGTTTTGTTAAAATGGCTAAAAACTATTCTAACGCTGGCTTGCCTAGAAAATGAAATATTAGGCGCCATCATGGTCCGGAGGGTTGGAATTTTGGGTCGTGACAAGTTGGTATCAAAGCACTAGGTTTCCTAGGTCTCACGAGTCATAAGAAATCTTAGTAGAGACTAGAGGATCGGTACAGAGATGTCTGTACTTATCTTCCACAGGCTATGGAGTTTAGGAAAAATATCACTTAGTTCTTACTTTGTCATGCGATTTTTATTATATCATTGATTATTGAACCCTTCCATTATTGTTCTCTCGCAGATGGCGAGAACCCGCATTACATCTACAGCCTGACAGGAGTTGGAGCCCTCTTTGGCAGCTACTACCACGGGCAAAGGTCGAGGCCGAGGCCTAGCCAGAGGTAGAGCTCAGCCTGGAGCTCGGGTAGCAGCACCCCTAGTGGAGCCTCATGTGGATTTTGAGGATGAGGTTCCAACTAAGACTATACCCATCAAACTAGCTCAGGTTCCGGAGGGGTTCATAGCCACACCAATACTTCAGGACGCTCTGGTCAATTTGGTGGGCCTTATGGAGAGTGTGGCCCAGACCGGTACACTTCCGATGGTACCTACTATCTCTTGGCTGGGGAAGGAGCATAGACTGCCGCTACATACACCCCGAAGCAGGTGGCTCCCTTGTATCAGACTCCAGCACCCTCGCTAGTTAGGGTAGTTCACCCAGTTGTTGCGGCACAGGCCGGTAATAGGCTTGCTATGTCTTCTGAGGCTATGTTATGGTTGGATAAGTTTACCAAGCTCTTTTTTGTTAATTTCAGTGGATCTTTTGAGGACCCACATGATTTTCTACACTGTTACCACAAGGTGTTGCGCAACATGGGTATAGTTGAGATCAATGTGGTCGATTTTGCAGCATTTCAGATGACTAGTTCCACCTAGAGATGGTGGAGAGATTATATGTCGACTAGATCAGCTGGTTCGCCTACACTTACTTGGGATCAGTTCTCACAGCTATTTCTAAAGAAGTTCATTCATGTCACCCTGAGAGAGGAGTATTGCATACAGTTTGAGCGTCTCCAGTAGGGTAGTATGACTGTTACCTGGTGCGAGACTCAATTTGCGGACCTAACTTTCCATGCCACTATCTTGCTTCCTACTGAGAGGGAGAGAGTGAGGAGATTTATTGATGGGATCACTTACTCATCAGGTTACAGATGGCCAAGGAGACCGAAAGTGATATTTATTTCCAGATGGTTGTAGATATTGCTAGGAGGATGGAGATAATTCATGCTCAGGAGAGGGGGGCGGTGCCTGGTAAGAGGCCTCGTCATTCCGGTAGTTTCAATGGTGCCTCGTCTGGAAGCATGTGGTACTTTTGGTAGAGCGCATCCGCCTAGGCCATTTCATCCAGCGCTTCAGGCATCTCACAGTAATGTGCCTTATTATTGGCAGTAACCTATAGTGCACCATCAGCTCCTATCAGTGCGCCTTTGATTTAGAGTTATCACCGAGATTATCTGGCTCATTCAGGTCAGTTTCAGCATCCACAGTAGTAGGATGGGTGTTTTGAGTGTGGCGGTACTGGCTACATCAATATGTTCTGTCTGAGATTACTCAACGGCATGCCATAACAGAGTTCTCGTGCCATGGTTCCAGCATCGGTTGCTCCACTACCCACTCATCTAGCTAGATGCACAGGTCAGGTAGCCAGAGGTAGAGGTCAGGCCATGAGAGGGGGAGGTCAGCAAGCTAGAGGCTGTCTCAGAGATGTATTTGAGAGTGGTGGGGCCCATACCAATGTTATGCTTTCCCATCTAGGCCAGAGGCTGAGTCATTTGACGTCATTATCACATGTATTTTCCAGTTTTCCATAGAGATGCTTTAGTTTTATTTGATCAGGGATCTACTTATTCCTTCACGTCATCCTATTTATCTTCATATACGGTTGTGCCTGGTGATTCTTTGAGTGCTCTTGTGTATGTGTCCATGCCTGTGGGAGATTCTATTATTGTGCATCGCGTCTATCGCTTGTGTGTGATTACTATAGGGAGTCTTGAGACTAGTGTTGATATTGTACTTCTTGATATGGTAGATTTCGATGTTATCTTAGGTATGGATTAGATGCCACCTTATCATGTTATATTGAAGTGTCACGCCAAAATGGTGACCTTAGCCATGTAGCGGTTGCCTCAATTAGAGTATAGAGGGACTCTAGGCCACTCTACCAACAGAGTTATTTCTTATGTGAAGGCTCGACGTACGGTCGAGGAGGGATGTCTAGCTTATTTGACCTATGTCTGTGATTCTAGTGTGAAGGTTCCTTCCATGTATTCAGTACTAGATGTTCCTGAGTTTCTAGAGGTGTTTCCTGCAAATCTGCTGGGGATGACACCTGACAGGGATATTGACTTCCGTATTAGTTAGGCTCTGGGTACTCAGCTCATTTTTATTCCACCATACCGTATGGCCCTGCCAGAGTTGAAGGAATTGAAGGAGCAGTTGCATGATTTTCTTGATAAGTCATTTGACCTAGTGTCTTGCCCTGGAGTGTGCCCGTGTTGTTCGTGAAAAGAAAGATAGGCCGATAACGATGTGTATAGACTATTGACAATTGAACAAGTTCATGTTCAAGAACAAGTATCTTTTGCTGAGGATTGATGACTTATTTGATCAGTTTCAGGGTGCCAAAGTGTTTTCGAATATTGATTTGAGGTGTGGCTACCATCACATGAAGATTGGGGCATCTGATGTCCCTAAGATGACTTCTTAGACTTGGTATATGCATTATGAGTTCCTAGTGGTGTCATTTGGGTTGACAAATGCCTCAACAACATTTATTGATTTGATGAACCGAATGTTCAAGCCCTATTTAGATTATTTTGTGATTGTATTCATTGATGATATCTTAATCAACTCCGCAATCGAGAGGAACATGAGCACCATCTTCAGATTGTACTTCAGACTTTGAGAGATAGCCACTTATATGAAAAGATTTTCAAAGTGTGATTGGTTAGACTCGGTCACGTTTTTGGGACATGTCGTATCGGCCGAGGGCATAAAGGCAAATCCTAAGAAGATTGAGGCAGTTTAGAACTAGCCTAGACCTACTTCAGCTACAGAGATCCGGAGTTTCTTGGGTTTGGTGGGTTATTATCGCTGGTTCATGGAAGGGTTTTCATCCATAGCAGCCACATTGAGTAGATTGACCCAGAATGGTGCCCCATTCAGATGGTCGGAAGAGTGTGAGTTGAGCTTTCAGAAGCTCAAGACTACTTTGACTACGATGTCAGTGTTGGTGTTGCCCACAGGTTCAGAATCCTACATGGGGTATTGTAATGCATCTCGTATCTGGCTTGGTGTGGTATTGATGCACGATGGTAGGGTGATTGCATACGCATCGCGGCAGTTGAAGGTTCACGAGAAGAATTACCTTGTTCATGACTTAGAGTTTTCATCCATTGTTCACGTGCTGAAGATTTGAAGGCACTATCTTTATGGCATGTCGTGTGAGTTACTTACAGATCATCGGAGTCTACAGTATTTTCTCAAGAAAAAGGATCTCAGCTTGAGGCAGAGGAGGTGGTTGGAGCTGTTGAAAGACTATGATATCACCATTTTGTATCATCCTGGGAAGGACAATGTGGTGGCTGATGCCTTGAGTTGAAAGGCAGTGAGTATAGGTAGCCTTGCATACATTCTAGTTTGTGAGAGGCCGTTTGCTACATATGTTCAGTCTTTGGCCAATCAGTTTGTGAGGTTAGATGTTTCGGAGCCCATTCGTGTTCTAGCTTGCATAGTCTCACGGTCTTCCTTGTATGAGCACATCAAAGAGCGTCAGTATGATGATCTCCATTTGCTTGTCCTTAAAGACACGGTGGGGCACAATGGTGCTTATTGTTGGAAATGATGGGGTTTTGCGGATCCAGGGTCGTATTTGTGTGCCCAATGTGGATGGGATTCATGAGTTGATTCTTGAGAAGGCCCACAGTATTCGGTATTCTATTCATCCGAGTGCCGCCAAGATGTATCAGGACTTTCAGCAGCATTATTGCTTGAGGAGGATGAAGAAGTATATAGTTGCATATGTAGCTTGATGTCTAAATTGTCAGCAAGTAAAGTACGAGCATCAAAGCCCTGGTGGTTGCTCAATCTAGGTATAAATGTTATGTTGTCCATAGAGTTTGTGATGTTTCACTCGTGGTTGGAGAGAGGGTATTGCTCCGAGTTTCGCCCAAGAAGGGTGTGATGAGGTTCGAAAAAAGGGAAAGTTGAGCCCTAGGTATATCGGTCCCTTTAAGATTTTTTAGAGAGTGGGTGAGGTGGCTTACAGGCTCGCATTGCTAATAACTAGCGATTTGTACCTATTATTTACTCTCGTTTTCTTAGGTTTTCAAGAAAAATTGCATTAAGATACTCCCGAAATTTGATCAAGTTGTTTAAATTGCAGGATTTGAGTTGATTTGAAGATATTGACTAAAAATAACTCAAACACCGAGAGCGCCATTATTCCGTTGCAGCTAATGTCACTTCACTGCAGCGCTGCAGTGTTCATTAATCCACTGGGAGCAGATTTCTATGATCAGAGAGTCATCAACTTGGGTTATTCACAATAGCGCGGTCAACGGTATAACTCCGCTGCCGCGCTTTCATGAACCGCTGCAGCGTTGCACTTTTTCACTAGGAGCGGAATGGAGATTTAGAAAGTGGCCAAGTCCAGAAACGCTGCAGCGATTATTATTCTGCTGCACTGAAAGCCAATCCGCTGGAGCGCTTAGAATTTCGCTGGGGGCGAAATATCCGTAGGGGCAATTTTGTCCAGTATTTTCAGCCTTGTATAAATACAACTTTTTCTCATTTTTAGGGTATCAGACATTGTAGTGAGCTCGTGAATAGTGCTTTTATTCCGTTTTGAGTAACTTTAGCTAAGATTCTACCATACTTCTTAGATTTTATTCTTGTAATCAACATTTATGGGTTTAATTTCATCTTCTATCTTAGTTTCTTCCCTAAAAATGAGTAGCTAGACCCTCAAGCTAGGGTTGTGACCCAACCCTACTGTGGGTAACTAATGAGTCTTTTATTTTAGGATGAATTTTTGATTGGGTGTATGACTTTTAGTCTATTCCATGCTTTATTGACTGAATTGGTGGTTGCAAACACTAATTCATGCCTTTTTGACTAGTGTTATTCTTGAGAGAGATGACCCAAGTCTAGGTAAATAAGCTAACAAGGTATTGGGATGAACTCAAGAGATTGATAGCCCCAATAAAAGGATAGAAACTAGAGATAGTGATACCCGACTTGAGCCATTTCATTTGATTTGTTGAAACACCCAATTGGGCTTGAGAAAGCCAATTCGGGCAGAGTCACCCAAATTACCGAGAGTTATTGGGTGAGTAATTTAGAATCGGGTTATGTCACTTGTCCATAATTCACAAGATTAGCCTAGATTTTATACCTTATTAGTCACTCGCCTAGGAGTAAGTTGCAACCCTAGTGCCTTTAATCACTTGATAAAAATCCATAAAAATATTGTAGTTAGCTAGATAATAGTTCTTTTTAGAATTAACTTTAGTATAGATACAAAACCAATTATGTTGAGAAGAACAATTAAGAACATGAAACACCGCTAAATCAAGTAGAAACTCGACTCCCATTGCATAACTCCCTATGGATATCGATCCCGACCCTGTCGTGTAAAAGCTGCTTCGACCTTGCCTTGCTACTTAATAGTGGTATAGGTGGGCCACGATCAATTTCCACCTACTTTATCAGCTTCCCATCCAGTGTTCCATGTGTCCATGCTCCGGAAATACTACGGTGATCCATCTCATGTGCTAGATTCAGCTCAGTCCAATTGGACATGGATTTGACTTATGAGAAGGAGCCGGTAGCTATTCTAACCCAGCAGGTCCGACAGTTGAGGTATGAGAGTTACCCCTCAGTTCGAGTGTAGTGGAGAGGTCGACCGATCGAGGCAACCATGTGGGAGTCTGACTCGTACATGCGAAGTAGATATCCACACTTTTCACTAGTCTAGGTACCTTTCTATGTTCGTTCGAGGATGAACGTTTGTTTTAGAGGTGTTGAATGTGACGACCCGATAGGTCATTTATAGTTTTACCTTTCATTTCTGTGTTCCCGGACCTCGAATAGCTCCGTTTAGCCTTCCTCGATTTGCACGCACAACCCATGTCTTTTTCCCGAAAGGTTTTTAAAGAGAAACTTGATGAAAATGTTAAATCGTTCCTTAAAACTCATTTGAGTTGACTACGGTCAAAGTTTTGTTTAAACAGACTCGGATCTATGTTTTGACGGCCTAGGTGGGTCTATATGGTAATTTCGGACTTGGGCTTATGCCCAGAATCGAATTCGGAAGTCCCTAACTTTAATTCACGCAATTTTGTTAAAAACTTGCAATTTAAAGATTTAAAGGATTCATAAGTTTGATCGTAGGTTGACTTTGTTTCTACTGGGTTTAGATTTAGATTCCAGAACTTGGTATAAGTTCATTACAATATTTATGAGTTTTGTATAAAATTTGGTGCAAATGGAGTTGATTTGACGTGATTCAAATGTCCGGTAGAAAAATTGCATGTCTTTAAGTTTCATCAAAAATTTCATTCTTTTTGGTGTATGATTCGTAGTTCTAGGTGCTATTTTGGTGTTTGTATGATTTTTTACACTTTTGTGCATGTTCGGTTTGGGACCCTGGGGGCTCAAAGTTTCGGATAGGCAACAGATGATTTTGAACTTAAGAAATATGTTGGTTTAGTTTCTGCTGGATTCTGGTGAACGCTTCTTCGCGATCGGGAAGATACTCCCCGCGAAAAGTAGTTTGGGACTAGGGTGGATTTGCTCATCGTGAACGCGAGATTTTGGTCGCGAACGTGGAGCAGTTGGGGGTCTTCCCTTCGCGAACATGGCCACTCCATCTTGAACACGTAGTTATAAGAGGTGGTGGTTAGATCGTAACTTACTCTATGCGAACGCGAGCCCAGGCTCGTGAACGCGAAGGCTAGGTGGGCTAAGCCTACGCGAACGCATATAGTGTTTCGTGATCACGTAAGCCAACTGTTCAGGTGTCTTGCGAACGCGATGAACACCTGACGGCCAGTCATTTAAACTTAGAGCTCGGCCTAGAGGCGAATAGGGAGAGAAATTTCATCATCGTTTCATAGGTTAGTGTACTTTAACTTGTATTCTTCCATTCCCATCATCACCCATTAATTTATAACCTTATTCTATGTTTTTTTATGGTAGAAAATTAGGGATTTGGGAAGAATTTGGGGGGGGGGGGGGGGGGGGGGTTGTAAATTTGGAATTTAGACCTCAAATTGAGTTCGAATTTTTAAACAACTTACATAATCAGGATAGGGGGTGAACAGGAAAATGGGTTTTGGTCTGAATCTCGGGTTTTGACCAAGCGAGCCCGAGGTTTACTTTTGTTGACTTTTTGAGGAAAGTGTAAATATCTTAACTTCATGTATTGTAATTGATTTCCCTAGCATTATTTGATGTCATTGAGTTGATTTGGTTAGATTTGATTGGTTTGGAGGCTGACATTAGAGGAAAGGCCTCAATAGAGATTTGATTTGCTTGCGGAGCGAGGTAAGTGTTCGGTCTAACCTTGATTTGACAAAATAGGAACCCTTAAGCTATGTTCTATGTGAATTTAATGTGTAACGGCGTATATGTGAGGTGACAAGTGTATATACACCGTCTTACTTATTTCCATGCTTTTCCGTTTTTCATTAATTATTTTATTTCATGTCTTAATTGTTACATGCTTCAATTGTTTTCTATGACTTAACTTCTACATGTCATTTATTATTCTTGTATTAAATATGTTAGTTTCTATCACGCCCCCACCTCGGGGAGCGCGACCGACGCTCAACCGAGATAACTCGGCTGAGCAAGCCCACTAGATGCCTTCTATCCAACCTCGCCAATAACAATATAAGAATCAGTACAAGTGATAGACATGAGTAAAGTCAAGTAATCCAGATTCTTTTTCCATTACTTAAAGGATATTCATTTATGATTCCCAAAATATTACAATTTTATAGATGTAATGAAAAATATGTTTACAATTTTATACCCACATTTGTAGTTCAATTCCCAACATCGAATACCACCACAACCTGTCTACGGAGCCTCTAAGTACAACAGAAGTGAATAATGGATGTGGCGGCGACAAGGCCCCGGCTATACCTCAAAGCACAATACACAATGTCAAATGACATAAAGCGCCGGATAGAGTAGGGCTTACCAAAACCTGCTGAGTAGAGAGTAAGAGCTAACGAGGACCAAAATTGCCTGCTAACGAACCACCTACTTCCATTGAAGAAGCAGCCCCCCCACAAAAGGGATGTTAGTACTTATGGAATAGTACTAGTATATTAAGCTAAATGACCTCTTTCAAAATAAATGCCAATATGAGAAAGGGAAAACCATTGAAACAGCAAGTCACAATCGACAATATCCAAATGCCCAGTTAAAACATAAAATATTCAAAATACGAAAATAATATATATTTTTGGTTGGGATATCATTAGCACCGATATACCACTGTGTTATTAGTACGGATTCCGTCACACTCGATCGGCTAGGAAATCTCCCCACGAACAATGTGGGTTGACATGTGGTGCGAAAGAAAGGTGTTACTAAGAGTAGTACCACCATGTGCGCAACATAGCATCTGATCTCCACCCGATCGACTAGGCCGCTTTCCCACATCCGTTATGTGGGTTGGCTTTCCAATTCACCGCTAATATCAACCTCATCCCAATTAAGGGGAATAACCACAATCGTTAAAATTCCATTAGCCCTCAAGGACATACTTATGATTCCTCATCCCAAGGCATGTTGGTCGTATCTTATATTCCACCCTTTCCTTTCATTACTTTCAAGGGTCATCAACATAAACATCAACATATAGAATATTCAGAAAATCACAACTTTAAATTCATTAGTAACGAAGACTTTAAGCACAATGGATTTCTTTCCAAGAAATGGAGTAAAATAATTGGCAATCGAAGCACAAGTTAAAAACATAACCGAGTAACACATCATTTATTCTTGAAATACTTTTCCCCAAAAGGGAAATACACAATTTCAACTCTTGAATATATAAGAGATCAAAACACATTGGAAATACTTTCAAGTCACAACATTAGTTAAAAGAGTCGCGTTTAGGCATAAGTATAACTTTCATTCTTGGCACATTAGCTACAGTTTATATCTCCAACCCATTTCTTTCATTTTCAAGCATCCTTGTAGATTATCATCAACAAGGCATTTCTACTCAACACTTTAAATACACATTCGAGCAACTAACCAAATTAAGGGTCTTAGACACATGTGATTTCATACACAATTTGGCATGCTAGGTTTCATTAGAAAAGCATTTTCAAATCATAACATATTAAAACACAGCCCATGCTTATTCACCCTCTCAAATAGTATCTTAACATAACAAGAACATTTGGCATACACATTGAACGCATTTATCTCTTGATACAAGGCTTATTCGGGGTAATCGATTTATTATGAGCAACACGGAACATACAATGCCATTGTGGGGTTCAATTCTAATGAGGGTGTTTATCCAACATACCATGTTTGGTCTTTACTTAAGTTACTACAACTTTCCAACAGTTCTAGAAATAACAATCTATATAGAAGATAGCTAAAATCGGATAAAAAATAGAAGGATTCTCATGGTGTAACTCTTTTAGGAATTTCGTCAAGCAATTAGTATGCAAGATAGCCTACAAATCTCTACAATGGTAATCCTTTTCTCCCTCAACAAACTTTAACAAGATACTACCCAAAATAGTTCAATTACCTCGCACTATCTCCAACTCCACAATCTATCTAGACCCTAAACGATTTGCATGGATGATGTAGGACAAGAACTTACCCAGATAGATGGTGGTCTAGTGAGTGGATTCTTGATTCTTGATGATTGGTGCAAGATTGGATTATTAGAATGTTAGGTTTCCTCCTTCTCTGTCGATAATGCACTTACCTTTCTCTAAAATGATCAGATAATCGCCCCAAAATAAGTCCCAAAGGCTATTTATCAAAATGGGGCCAGATTCTAAAAATAGGAAAATTGACCCTGTGAACTCACGTTTGTGGTCACAGAATGGAGCACAGAACAGATGTGTGGTCCGCAAAATGGACCGCGATCCCCAAATTTGACTAACTTCCAAATTTTCCAAATTTTTTGGTAGTGTCTCCTCTGTAATTGGGCCTATCCACCTGCCAGAGAATCACCAAAACCACCCTAATAAGAAGTCCATAAGGCAACAAAGCATCACAATATATATATATATATATATATATATATATATATATATATATATATATATATATATATATATTAATAACACCGACCTCAACATTAAGGGCATTACATTAACTGAAGTGGTATCTTGACATGAACTGCACATTTTAAAATCATAATACATAGCAGGTACCCTTCTCAACCACAACCATTTGGCTATACAAGAAAGTGAGAATACTTTCTTTACGTTGACGGAGGAAAATCTCAATTTCCAGACTTATCCAATAGGGATGACAATTAGGTATCTCTCATTGGCCAATTACCAATTAACTTTACCTTCCATAACTACCATCGGAACGATATACAAACGATCCCCAACTGCTTTCTTGGACATAGACACATGAAACATTGGGTACATGGAGAGAAACGATGGGGGACATCAGGATCAATCCCGCTGGAGTCATTGTACCAATTATACTCAGAAACTGCGCCATGTCTCCTAAAGTCCAGGCATAACAACAGGCGCCTCCGGTACCTGTCCCCTAATTTGAACTACTGGCGACTCCTCAACGGCTGCTCTGGTAGGTGTCCTACTGCGACACGTGCTCCTCCTCGGCCTGTGCCTTTGCCCTAAGCGACATCTGTCTCAGGGTAACATCATCAGGAAAAATTTTAAACTTCAAGATCAATGAAATCGCATAGAAGAAAAACCAGAAGACAGAATCAACAGTTCCAACATAGGGAAAAATGCCCCAACGCCCATACGAAACGCACCCGAGGCCCCCGGGACCCCGTCTAAATAGACGAACAAGTCATATAACCTAACACGGACTCGCTCGAGGTCTCACATCACATAAAACAACGCTGAAACAATGAATCAAACCATAATTCAAGCTTATGAACTTTCAAATCTTCAAATATCAAAACTCGTGTCGAAGCCTATCAATTCAACCCGGAATGACGCCAAAATTTGCGGACAAGTCCCAATTGAAATCACAGAGCTACTCCAACTCTCGGAATCACATTACGACCCCGATATCCCAAAAAGTCAACTGTGGTCAAACTTCTCCATTTTCCAAACTTCATATTTTCCAACTTTCGCCGAATTACCTCAAATTACTCTACGCACCACCAAAACCAATTCCGGACGCGTGCCTAAGTACAAAATCACCATACGAAGTTTTTGACATTACCCAAAACACATTCCGAGGATGTTTACACAAAAGTCAAACCTCCGGTCAAATCTCACTGCTTAAGCTTCAAAATTTAAAATCCATATTCCAATTTGACTCCGGATCATCCGGTAACAGAATCCAACCATGCACGCAGGCCGATATACACAATGTGAAGTTTTTCATGACCCTATGCCATCGTACGGAGATTAAATTCTCAAAACGACCGGTCGGGTCGTTACATATATACCTGCACAAAAATGTGCAACAAGTGTACCGTGAGTACGTAAATCAACGTGTACCTAGTAAGTATCTAGCCTAACCCCAGAGAAGTAGTAACGAGGGGTCGACATCGACACTTACTAGTGGTCCAATAACACAAATACAATAAGAAGTAAGCTGATGTGGGCAAACTAAATAAACGAACTAAGCAAGTGTAAGTACGTGATACGGTCCTCCTCTCTACAATAGATTCAAGCTCTCAATTAGCAATCAACTCCTTAACCGGAGCATATATATATATATAATGAACCTCACCAGATAAGTTGAAATAATTCAAATTAGGAAGACTTATAGACACACTGACTTCTTGTCAGTTATTACACATGATTTCCCTGAGAATATTTTATAGAAATGTTGAGGCGTACGACCCTATCCCGTCATAATCTATGCACTACCGAGGGTCGAACGACACGAACCATAGATACGTCTATTATACTGCCGAGGCGAACGACCCTCTCCCATGAGAGTGTGATACATAATCTTGCTGAGGAAAACGGCCCGATCCCATCATAATATGTGCATTGCAGAGGGTCGAATGGTACGAACCATAGATGTATCTATTTTGCCAAGGCGAATGGCCCGATCTCATTAGAATAAACATCTTTGACGGGTCCTTGACCCCACTCATGAAGGAACATGTGAGATTTAAGGAGCTTTGAGGAAACCTTTCGATGAGAACGCATAACGCGGGAGAAATTAGTAAGAGGAGTACAATTATTTTGCGGCTAATTATGAAACTCGTCAAATCTCTACAATAGCAAGTCTATCACTATATGTTTGTCCTGTCTCAAGTAGTAATGCGAAGTAAAAGAATTTAATAAGCAAGAGATAGCCTAAATAGTACAGTTATAACATGACGTGAACCTGAGTCTACCCGGATAATAACATGAATGTAGCTACGTATGGACTCTCGTCACCTCATGCGCACGTAGCCTCCGCAAAAAGTAACACATATCAATTACAACACCTAGGGGGTAGCTTTTCCTCATAGAGTTAGATAGGAGGCTTACCTAGCTCTGAAGTTCCATAACCGGATCCAACGTCGCTCTAACACCTCAAACCGGTGCCCATCGCTCCAAAACTAGTCAATCTATGTGAAAACAATAAAACCATACTCTAATACTCATAATAAATCAATTTATAACAATTCCCAACTACGCTTGAAATGTCAATAAAGTCAACCCCGCGGGCCCACGTGTCCGGATTCTGAAAATTATTAAAAATAAATATTACCCATAACTCATATGGTCAATATCCATAAAATCATCCAATTTCGTCCATAAATCGGCCTCAAATCAAGGATTTAACATTTCTCAACTTTGGGGCTCAAAATCCCAATTTTTACAATCCAAACTCGGATAAAAATAATGACAAACAGAAATAATCATGGAGAAACATCAAAATAAAGGTCAGATATTTTCCCCCTTGTCGAGACAAGAACAACTCCGCAAAAACCATCTCAAACGGAGCTCTAGAACTCAAGATATGCCCAAAATGCTAAAATTCTCGGTTTAAAACACTTCAAGACGATTTTTCGTCTTTGTGTTTGCTGGAAAACCTTCGCGTTTGCGAAGAGAAATTCTTTGCGTTAACCGGTCAACCCAAACTTACTTCTATGTGTTCGCGGGACCTCCCTCGTTTCGCGAAAAACAAAGTCATCACCAGAAACCAGCAATCTTTCCTGACACGGAAATGGGATAACTCTCTCATATGACATCGAAATTCGGTGATTCTTGTTGCTATGACTCCGTAATTACGATAATCACAAATCAAAGTTCGTTTTCTCAATATGGTACCCTTTATGTACAAATAAACGGCGGTGAAACATCAAATAAGAGCACGATACAATCCAAACACATTCGAAATACACCCGAAGCCCCCGAGACCCTGTCCAATCACACCGACCCACTCCATAGCATAACACAGACCTGCTCAAGGCCTCAAATCATACCAAATAACATCAAACCATGAATTTCACATCGATTCAAGCCTGATGAACTATTGAACTTCTAATTTCCACATCCGATGTCGAAACCTATCGAATCATGTCCGATTGACCTCAAATTTTGCACACAAGTCACATTTAACATTACGGACCTACTCCAACTTCCAAAATAGGAATCTGACCCTGATATCAAAAAGTTCACTCCCGGTTAAACTTCCAAAAACCTTAAACTTTTGCCAAATGACCCCAAAATTACCCACGGGCCTCCAAATCCACATCCGGACAAGCTTCTAAGACCAGAATCACCATACGGAGCTATTCTTAGGCTCGAAATTCCAAACGAACATTGATAACATTAAAATCACTTCAACCTAAATTTATGACATTCTTGGAAATCCAACTTTTCATAATAGGCGCCGAAACGCTCCCGGGTCATCCAAAACTTGATCCGGACATACGCCCAAGTCCAAAATAATCATACAAACCTGTTGGAACCTTCAAATCTCGATTCTAAGGTCATTTACTCAAAAGTCAATTTTTATCAATTCCTCCAATTTAAAGCTTCTGAAATTAGAATTTGCTTTCCAAATCGATCATGAACTTCTGAAATTCAATGACGATCACATGTATAAGTCATAATACCTGAAGTGAAGTTACTCAATGCCTCAAACCACCGAACGGCACTCTAGATCTCAAAACAACTGGTCGGGTTGTTACAGTGACGAGGGGTTGATATCGACACTTACTAGTGGTCCAATAAAATAATATATTACAAAATTACAAACAAATAAGAAACACTTTTCAAGTTGAGCAGGACTAAGACAGAATACTTGGAGTGAGACTCGATACACAAGTCATTCCCAAGAGGGAGAGTTTCAAATATTTGGGATCTATAATTCAGAAGAATGGGGAGATTGATGAGGATGTTACTCACCGTATCGGCGCAGGATGGACGAAGTAGAGGCTTGTTTCCAGTGTTTTGTGTGATAAGAATGTGTCGTTAAAACTTAAGAGTAAGTTCTACAAGGTAGTGGTCAGACCTGCTACGTTGTATGGGGCAGAGTGTTGGCCAGTCAAAAAGTCACATGTCCAGTGTATGAAAGTAGCGGAAATGAGGATGTTGAGATGGATATGTGGGCATACTAGATTAGATAGAATTAGGAATGAAGTTATTCGGGACACGGTGGGAGTGACCCTGTGGAGGTAAAGATGTGTGAGGCAAGGTTGAGATGGTTTGGGCATGTTAATAGGAGAAGCACAGATGCCCCAGTCAGGAGATGTGAGAGGTTGGCCTTGGGAGGTGAGAGGAGGGGTAGAGGTAGACCTAAGAAGTCTTGGGGGGAAGTGATCAGGCGGGACATGGCGCAGCTTGGGCTGACTGAGGACATGACCCTAGATATAAGGGTGTGGAGGCGGATGATTAGGGTGGATGGTTAGTAGGTAGTCGTGAGTTTCCCTTTGTTTTCCCTAGTTCGATAGTATTAGTGCTAGTATGGTACCCTTTTTTTCCTTAGTTTGCCATAGTTGCGTGTCTTGTTCTGTTACGACTTACCTTCGGTAATTCCGTAGTTTGCTAGCAGGACTTCGTCATATTCTCATGTGCTGCCTTAGACTTATCTGTCTAAATATACTTTCTTGCTACTACTTGTTATCGGTACTCCTTCCATATTCTGTGTTGTTATCTCCGATGTAGTTTTCTAACTATTTGTCTTGCTATCACTTGTTATCAAGGTTTCCTTCATCTACTTTAGCCGAGGGTCAATCGGAAACAGTCTCCCCACCCTTCCATGGAACGGGTAAGGCTACGTACATCCTACCCTCTCCAGACCCCACTTGGTGGGATTATACTGGGTAGTGTTGTTGTTGTTGTTGTTGTTATTGTTGTTGTACAAACAGATAAGAAACACAAGGGTAATAGTAGGGTAAAACAGTATTTGATGATATAAATCTCTCAAATGTCATGTGCTATCTCAGCAGATCAGAAATATCAAGTGCAATCTCAAAATGATGTGTAATACCATATAAGTGTCATGTCTCAATCAAAGGAGAATCTCATGAATATTCGGACTCCTAAAGGTATCACGATCGATTATGTCGAGGTTGTATGGCCCGATCTAGAGTGGTACGTACATTGCCGAGGGTCGATCGGCGCTAACCACCAATGTATCTCAATATACTGCATTCGGCCCGATCCACAGAAAAGGAAGAACTTATCGAAGTACGAGCCACATACTTACAATACAGGTACAAGAGCATAAAGTAAACATGAATTTTACCTTTTATCAAATATCTCGCCAAACAACTCAAGGTGATAAATCTCAGCCTAATATATTTCCAAATCAATTTAAATTATAAATTTAATTAATTAAACTAGCAAATTGAGTTTAGATAATTCAAATATTACATGATAAACCTAAGCCTATCCGTACATAAACATGCTTTTAGCTACGTATGGACTCTCGTCAGGTTGTACGTACGTAGCACCCACAACCAGTAGAACATAACAATTTAATACCTAGGGGGTAGTTTCCCCCACACAAGGTTAGACAAGAGACTTATCTCGCTCTGAAGTTCCATAACCGGCTCCAGCGCCTCTCTAACACCCTAAACCAATGACCATCAATCTGAAACTAGTCAAACAACATGCAAACCAATAAATATATACTCCAACACTCATAATTAATGAATTTATAACAATTCTCAACTCTGCTCGAAAAGTCAACAAAGTCAACCCTCGGGCACACGTGCCCGGATTCCAAAAAGTTTCAAAGATAAACATTACTTATAATGCCATGAACTCAAATATATAATTTTTTTTCCAATTCCATGTCCAATTTCGTGGTGAAAATTCAAAAATACCAAATTGTAAGTTTTCTTCCAAAATCCTACATTTCTACTAAATTCTATGTTTAAATCCATATATAATCCATGTATTTATCTTACAATAAGTGAAAATAACTTACCTCATAATAGACGATGAAACGCTCCCCTCCAAGAACGCCAAAAATCGCGCAACCAAGTGAAAATGAGAGAAAAATGAGCCAAATCCCATAAAAATCAAGTATGCCCAGTTCCTTCCTCTCCGCGATCGCGGAAGTACCCTCGCGATCTCGAAGGCCAAGCCAGCCTTGCCCCAAATTTCTTCTATGCGAACGTGATCAATGAAACACTGTCACGAACCTTTGCCTGAACAGCCTGCGCGAACGACTAGTTCCGCGAACGCTAAAGACAAACCTTCATGCCTCAGACCAGCACGTTATGCGATTGTGAAACAATCCCTGCGATTGAGAAGAACAACCTTCCAAACCCAGGCCACCTCACTAACACTTCGCGTTCGCTGCCCCTTCCATGCAAACACGATGAACCATCTGACTAAACACTGCGACATGAGCCTCCATACACGATCACGAAGAACAACTTCACCTAGATCCCAATCAACACTACGTGTCGCGAGCTTATCATTGCGATCGCGATGAACAACCCTAACATCAAAAACCCGAAATTTCAAGACAAGATGAAATGGCCCGAATCCACCCTGAATCACACCCAAGGCCCCTGGGACCCCGTCTAATCACACCAACAAGTCTCAATACCTTCTCCAAACTTATCCAAAGGCTCAAAACGCCACAAATAATATCAAAAACACAAATCGGCAATCAAAATGCTTCTTTCAACTTTCAAACATTCAAACTTCAACGAACGCGTCTGAATCATATCTAAACATTCCGGAATGACTCCAAACATTACATACAAGTCAAAATCATAATATGAACCTATTCCAAGGCTCGAAATCCCAAACGGACATCAATAACATCAAAGTCCACTTCAAATCAAACTTAGGAAACTCTAAAACCTTCAAAATGCCAACATTTCACAATAAGCACCGAAGTTCTCCCGGACCACCCGGTACTCAACTAGAACATACGCCGAAGTCCAAAATCATCATACGAACCTATTGGAACCTTCAAATTTCGATTCCGAGGCTGTTTACTCAAAAGTCAAACCTTGGTTAACTAGTCCAACTTAAAGCTTTCAAATTGAGAATTATACTTCCTAATAAACTCCGAGCTTCCCGAAATTCTATTTCGACTACGCGTACAAGTCATAAAACATGAAGTGAAGCTACTCCAGGCCTTAAACTGCTAATCGACGCTCTAGAGCTCGAAACGAACGGTCGGGTCATTACAGTCTCCCTTACGTAAACATACGTTTATCCTGGAACGTGCCAAGAACCGTTCCAGAGTTGCTCAAAATTGTGGTTTAACACCTCGTGCACCTACCCGATCCACATGTAAGCACATTAGCTTGAGTGAGACTGAAGATCCTTCCTGATACCTTAACTCACAAGCCTTAGAGCCAAATTCCAACATTTGAAATTCTCTATAAGACCTTATTCTAACTTATGAATACCATATCAATCTAAACATGCTGAACCCAAAACATGATCATCCACCCATGTTGTAATCAAACATTTCACGCATAATTTATATGCGCATACTAACAGCTTCTTACCACAATAGCTACAACTTCACTAACCCGATGCCCATATTATACCTCATAACACACATACGCCCTGCTCCAACCCTCGCAATACTGCGGCGATAAAGAGATGTTCAGAATCTCATAACCACCCTCTAAATCATTAACTCATGGAATTCCGCCGCTCAACATGAACCCTTGCCTCATCCTGAAATAAGTAGTGACACTTTCCCTCTAGTATATCTTATAAAATCCGATTGCACTAGTTTTAGGTCCAATAACCTCGTCTCCCCCAGTGCAAGCCGCTCGGGCAATAAGCCACCTCAAACACCGTCTAAATCTCATATGGCTCTACCGATGCACCCACAAGATACAACTCAAATATGGCCCTTAAGTAAAAACAAACTCTAGCAAAGAACTACCCAGCCCGCATAACAAATAGGACAACCAAATGAATACTACGTACCTATCTCAGAGGTGAGAAAAAACACACACAAGGTATGTACAAGGAACCGCATCCAACCTGATACCGTTGTGGTGCACAACCTGATCCGAACATCATACCCGTGGCGGTGCGCCACCCGATTTATACATAACAATCAATAAGGAAATACCTACTGAGCCAAACTACTCATACCTACAAATTTCCCAAATATCAACCACAATCACGCCGAGTGTAACACAACCCTGGGGAGACGGATAGCGTCATGCGCTACAAAAGCCAAGCACGACTATGGTGCATCAAACAATCGACATCTCGAAAGTAATCTCGCTCATATAATACCTCAAGCTACGCTTTATCACAACACATACATGAATAATCAAGTCTCCTCACAACTCATATGTCATAAAAGTATCACTCGAAATAGACAACGCTAGGAATATCATCCAATGCGCCCGAAGAATCATCCATAAGTAATGCTATGCTGACTAAGCATATCCGACCTGACATAGATTATTCATTCACATTAGGCCTACCCACGACCCTCAAAGCCGATTCCTATCATCTTTAAATAGTTATACAACCTCCCAAAGATCCACAACAACCCTACACATACGATCGACCGTCAAATCCGGAATAAACTTCCATACTCCACAACCAAATGAATAAAGCGTCTCTCAAACACAAATTCTCCAATCAGTGACAGTACAAGAATCTCCATACCTAATAATATCTCCACCCCTTAAATGACTGACACGCCATACTTATACGATCACCCCGTAGGAGATACTCCCACAACTGTCCGCATCAGGTAGCTAACTCTGCACATCCATATAACCAACTGTACAAATTCTATAATCAAAATCAAGGATTTTCCAATCCATACATAATGCCTTAGGTGACACTAAGATAGCGACAACATACTAAGAACATCTTAAATCTTCTCCCGCTCCTCCGAGCTCGTGACATTCTTATCAAAACAGAAACACAATCTTGTTCCTCAACTTCCAATCTCCATACCGCTCACTGCATATATCATGCTGCTACGCGAGAGTACAAAAATTTAAAACTGCCATAACTCTTACGGGATCCATTTACACACAACTAAGCCATCATAATCAAATACCTCTTAATCAGATACAGTAAAAACTGCAAACCTCAAGTCGTGGTCTAAACCGCCATAACTCTTCAAGGATCCATTTACACATAACCAAGCCATCAATATCAAGTACCACTGAATCAATCAAATCATTATAGTTGTCAAGCCCGCATACACAACCACGAATCACTTGTATAGACTTACCACGCAAACGGAACTGATCATTTCCACAACTATTATGATTCAAACCATTACGAATTGACTCAACCTTTTCCAATTTACTCTTGAATTGCCTTCAAAATAATATCCATATTCAAACACATAACGGACCTCAATCAAAACTCATCCCGAGTGACCCGAATCACGAGACCACATCGTTTCAATAAACGTAAGCCATCTCATACCCTCCGCATGCACTCAATAGTATCTCCAACTGATACACGTGTCTTGAAAGATCTTCTGCAAATCCGAAGTAGTTTCCTTCCATCTTTATAAAACTGCATCGCAGACCCGATGACAACATAGAAATTCTCCAAGTACCCTTCACACTCTACCACAAAACTCGAATCCTCAGCCACACAACAAACCCGAGAATCCTTAGGCACCACACCTTAAATCTCGAATCAACTAGTACCATTATTGAGAGTCACTCTAATCCAGTCTCGATTATATATAACCCGACAACTAGTGCTCCATTAGCACATGAACGCTCCAAAGAAGCAACCGAATGCATCCTTTCCCTTGTACATCACACTCTCAAAGAAATAACAATTCCGAGTCATTTCCCAACCTTCACATAAACCGATGCAAAAGTATAGCACACACCCATAAAATCCCTTGCTCGAATTACCCTTGATGTTCTCTTCCCTTAGTCACAATTGATCCACCAGCGCACCGATGACCAAAAATTGCACAAGCATACAACCGCGTAACCCAATTGTAAGCGGTGTCCCCCACTTAACTTTACGCAACAATCACATAAATCCAGACCCCACAATGACTTGATGATCCCACATCATTACTCGATCAACTTCTCGCAATCTCTTATTGCACTAATCATAACACATCCGGAATTATTAGCCACAATCGCCGCTCAACCTCATAAGGGTCATACCATCTTCTTCAAGAAATCCAAGCTCATTTCACAATACATGTATCCCATGCTGGAGATAAAGTAGAATTATTCATAGGAACCTCATCAAAACCACCACAATCACTAACATACTCACAAGAGATAGCCCACCTGCACAACCCCATATCGACATCTTCCATCGACATTGCCAATATTACAAACACTAGGAAATCAGTTAATTCTCCTAATCCCACACTCACTCACCAGCTATACGCACCCATTTGTTCCCATTAACATCCGCTAAAGTTTTAGCGATATGTTTAAAACTCAAAGTCATATTACATCCCGAGCGAACTCTTCCTGTCGTATCCAGATTTCCGATGAACAAAAGCCACCATCTCAAATGAAATACACGACTTAGTCCCTTTTTTACCATGACCATAATCGCACCAACCTTCCTCAAAGCATGTGGCTATCCTACAACAAAATCTATACGATATACTAAAATACTCACTCCGAGTTAACCATTTTCCGAAGCAAATTACTCGACCTATTAACAATTCAACCATTTTGAGACATCTCCCACCATGTCCTTCCTCCTACTGCGCTGCGAAAATACAACCTCAAATCATAATCCATCTCGGATAACCACTTCTTAGGCACCATTCACAACATCCTGCCCCGAAGGCAAATCAAAGAAGACCTTAACACATGCGAGCTTTAATGCGTTCAAACAAGGACAATGACACCACATCACAAATGAGAATTTTACCAATTTTGAAAATCCCCCATCTCACAACTACGTCAACCAACGCCTGAATATCCGCAGCCCAGTTACCTCTAAACCATTAGCCGGATAATCCTCATTTTGAGTCAATCACTGATGCAACACATAAATAAGAACCCTACCATTTACACCAACATTGTGGGATAACAATGCATGAACATCATACACTGTGCATAGCCTCAAAGCTGTAAGAAATAGTAATATTGCACTGAAATGACAGAACACCCTTCCACAAGGCGATGACAATAGCCTGCTTGAATACGCAACGAGAAATATCCGGCACCACATCTGCAGTACCTTTACAACTCCTCGATAACCAATTGATTACAAGAGCTCAACTTCGTATAAGAATGTGTATGAAGGAAATGAACGCATAAGCTTCAACAGAATCAAATCGCACGACGAGGAATCAAGAAGGCAAGTGCTCCTGACGGTTCTGTAGCCTCTCGAAGATAAGTACAAACGTCTCTTTATCGATCCGCAAGAATCTACTATACTTGATCATGACTCGTGAGCCCCAAGTAAACCTAGAGCTCTGATACCATACTGTCACGACCGTAAACCTACTATAGAACGCGATGGCGCCTAATGTCTCCATTAGGCAAGCCAACGTTGAACTATCACATTAGTTACTCATTTTTATTACTTTTGAAATCATAAATTTTATTAAGTAAAATGTTAAATATAAAGTTGAGCCACTCGATAAATTAACGGACTCGCTCTTTGACTGTACAACCAAGGCAGGTGCATGTCTTGACAAATAATTGAATCGGACAACATACTCTAACACTCTCATAGTACCCTAGCACAGCTGCTCAAACATCGCGCGCCATGCATCCCTAAGGGTCTGAGGAACAAACTCTCTGAAGGAACAACTTTGAAAATCGAGTCCATGTAAGTGATGTTGCATCGGCTGGGCTACCCTCCTCGTACACCTGCCACCACTGATATGTCTCCTGATAGTGGGAAAGTAGTGAAAGCAACCCCTCTCGTCTTCACAATACCCATTGTGCGGAGAATACAGTGGCACTCCTCTAGAAAACAATGTTCATCCTCTAAAGCCAAAGCACTGAAAGTAGAAAGGTGATACTTCTTGAACCTCTCAAGTTTGAGCTGCTCCTCCTCGGATATTGCTGCCCTAACCTCGGACTGAACCGGAACAACATGATGTAGTAGTATGATCTCTGGGACCTGATCAACATGGACTCGTTGCTCTAGGGTTCGGGCCACAAGAGTCTGAGCTCCTCCCTCAACCTGAGATGTGGCTGGTGCAAGTGGAATCAACCCCGCCTGAGCTAAGGTAGCAAAAATGCTCAACAACTGTGTGAGGGTCTCCTAAAATGCAGGGGTGGAAACGGGTGCCTTGAGTGTCTGTCCCCTAACTAGAGCTACGAGTGGCTCCTCTATCGTAACTCGGGCAAGCGCTTTTGCTGCACCACATGCCCCTCCTCGGCCTCTACCCCGGCTCCGGCCTCTCGAGGCTCTAGCAGGGGGCATGAGTGTCTGATCGTCGGATCCAACAACACGTGTCCTCACCAATTATGAGATAATAGAAAGTCAAAGATTCAGTTTCAAAGTCAACCAATTCGCACGATAAGGAATCAAAGAAGTGAAGTTCCTAACAGTTCCGTAACCTCTCGAAGATAGGTACATATATCTCTGTACCGATCCGCAAGACTCTACTAAATCTGCTTATGACTCGTAACAGCTATGAACCTAGATCTCTGATACCAATATCACGACCCAAATTTTCTTTCGTAGGATATCGTGATAGAACCTAGTATCGATAGATAGGTAAGCGTAACATTTAATAATAACTTGATAGAAATAATTAACGAAATATTAAAGCAAGTCTGATAACTAATATAATCTTCTAAAATGAAATCTCAATAACACACTCCCAAAATCGGCGGAACTGAGCCATAAGCTCCACAGAGTAATACTAGAACGCCTACTACATAACTGTTTGAATTAAAATAAACAAGAAGTAAATTTAAGGGTAGGTGACTCCGAGGCATGCGGATGCCGAGCATGTATACGTTGAAGTCTCCAGAATGCAGCTAACAGTCGATCACTAATTTCTGGAACGAGCACACGTACCTGGATCTGCACAAAAAGATGTGCACAAGCATAGTATGAGTACACCACAATCGTATCTAGTAAGTATCAAGACTAACCTCGATGGAGTAGTGACAAGGTCAGGTCAGGACACCTACTAGGATATAATAAACAAAACGAAGATGTAATAACAAGAAGCAACAGAAAGCGGAGCGATAAGTAATATGAAGCAGGTTAATAACATAGACTAATGAAAGGATTGCATGTATAAAGATAACATAAAGGAAGTAATTGAAAAGAACCCCATTGTTCATATACGGACAAGAACTGACGAAGTAAGGAAGAACAAAACAACAAGAAGTGTTCCCACCAAATAACACTTTGCAACATGAGATAAACAACAAGAATTACAATGAGGTACTTCCCCGTGCACAATAATAATCACAACAGAGGTATCGCATCGTATACAATAATAAATAAAACCAAGGTACCGCCTCATATTTACATTTCTCAATTCCGCGTGAGCCTTACATTTAAAACGTTTTGAAAATATTTTTTCCGAAATAGCTACATGCACTTTAGCCCACCTTATGACACCACGTGGCTTCACATAATTTCCTTACAAGCAACAAGCACACAAGTCCTACCCTATGATGACGCATGAACATTAACCCCTTATTCTTATACTGCCGCATGCACGTCAATATCACATCACAATAACAACTCATGCCACAAGTGACCATATGTCACAACTTACCAAGAATCAACAATATGAATGTTTCCACAAAAATAGCCCATGGCTCCACCACAACATGTACAAGAATATCAATAATTACAATGAATGTAAATTCTCAACAAGAAATATGTCTCGACAAATTAACACTTTGCCTCAACGTGATAGCGAATTTCACAACTTCAATAACAATAACTCAACAATGAGAAAGATAATGTGTAACCACAATACCAAATAAGAATAACTCAAAGTAGAAGAGATAACTTATACTGATGACTTCAAATAAGGATAATCAACAATGAAAGAGTTAAAAGGTAACAATGACTTTAAATAATGATAATCAATTCATGAAAGAGATAACATGTAACAATGAATTCAAATAATGATAATCAACAATGAAAGGGATAACATGTAACAATGAGAGAGGCAACAAGTTCAGCTAAAGCCTAAGAGAAAAATATCAAGTAAGATGTGAAAAAGTATTAGTAACGTCATTAAAGGCATGTGAATATAGACTAGCACAAATAAGAGTAGATTCACTATGAGAATTTAGAACATGATATGACAATTCAATTAAGGCATGGAAAGAGTCAAAATAGCCTAAACCGGTCAAATACCTTATACAATCGTGTACCCAATCCTCACCTTGCGTACACGGCTTTCACATAACATAAATGACATCATCAATCCCAAATCCTAAGGGGTAGTTCCCCCACAAAAAGTTAGGCAAGATACTTATCTCAACTAGGTCAATTCAACCCTCGGAAATAGCTTTTCCCCAAATATCCTCCTCCACACGGCCCATCTAACCAAAATGGACTTAATATCATCAAATAATACAAGGGAAATTAGTTACAATAGATAAAGCTACGATTTTTACACTTTTTTCAAAGAAAGTCAACAAAGGTCAACTCGGGGCTCGTCCGGTCAAAATCTGGGTCCAATGGTAGATTTCGACTACCCATGACCCCAGGAGTTCATATGTGCGATTAGTTTCAAAATTGAGTCCAATTCGACTCCGGAAACTCACATTCTTATTTTTCAAAAACTTGACAAAGCTTCACAAATTTTCACTTTGATTCACAGCATTTTGATGTCAAAATCTAAGATATATTGATGGAATATAGTTTGAAATAGATTAGAATCACTTATCCAAAGTTTTTAGATGAAGATCCCCTCTCCAAATCACCTCCTATTGAGTCTAGGATTCTAAAATAAGAGAATATGAGATGAAATCTCAACTTCTATCCCTTTTGAACAGCTGCAAACACTGCAATTGCGAACCCTCGCATTTGCGAAGAATTCATCGCATATACGGCTTCTGACCAGCCTATAGAGACTTTGCAATTGCGAGAAATGGATTTGCAACTGTGAGCGCTGTCCCTTTGCAAAAGGGATAGATTAGTCGCAAATTCAACTATCCAAAATCCTAAGTAACTTCGCAATTATGAGCCAAGTATTGCAGTTGTGATTCCTAAGGTCCCCCCCCCCCCTCCTAAACTCGTAATTTGCGAACCTGGTGTTCGCAAATGCAATACCAGAAGCATCAACACACCAGATTCTGCATTTCAGTTCAAAACCATTCGAAACATGTGTGAAACTCATCCGAGCCCCCAAGGCTCCAAACTAAACATCCAAAAAAGTCTAAAAATATCATACGAACTCGCTCGCATGATCAAAACACAAAAATAACATCTAAAACTATGAATCAAACATAAAACGCATAAGTTTCAAAGTAAATTTTAAGAATCTCTAGAATTACAACTAAACATCTGAATCATATCAAATCAACTCCAATTGATACCAAATTTTGCAGACAACTTCTAAATAGCATAACATACCTATTCCAATTCCGAAAATTAAATTCCGAACTCGAAAGCTAAAAGTCAACCTATGGTCAAACATTTTAATTTTAAATTGCCAATTTTGACAAAATAACACAAAACAACCTACAGACTTTCGAAATCAATTATGGGCATACGCCCAAGTCCGAAATCACGATATAAAGCTATCAGAGCCATCAACATACCATTCCAAGGTCGTTTTTACTAAAGTAAAAGTTTGATCAATATTTCTAACTTATGCTTCTAAGTCAAGAATTAAAGGGGTAATTGATGTGTCAGAGAATTTTGGCACATTTAATACCAAATTGCTTAGATTGTAGCTTGTTTTAAGAGCATTTACCTTTTATACTTATGGAATTTTGTTGTGTTGCAGTGCATGAGGCTTAAACACTCAAAAATATGGAGAAGAGATCAAAAAGCTGAAAAAAGTGAGGAAATGGGCAAAATGCGATCGCACAATTAACAAGGGAGACCGCATATCTACTATGCGGACTGCAGAATGAACAGATGGACCGCACAATTCAACAAAATGTTTGGCAAAATTTGAGTGCAAAAATGCGGTCCATTTTTCGATCACATAACTGGTTTGCGAGCCGCATAATGGACCGCAAACCTCCAACGCCAGAAGCCAAGCTCAGAAATGTGATGCAACTGTGCGATCGCATATCAAAAATGCGTATCGCACATCAACAATGCGGCGACGTACCTGGAACCTAGGGTTTGCATCTGCGATGGTTTCGCGAAGAATGCGAACCGCATTCCTGTTATGCGACAGAAATGCGATCGCATAGTAGACCTAGAAGGGTAATTTTGTCCGTTTTTGACCCCGAGCTTGAGCCCACTATAAATAGATTTATTGGGTTTTGTGGGTCATTCTTGTCTGGTTTTAGAGCTACAACATACACTTTGAATATTCCTCTCTTTTGGAAGCTTTAGAGGCGGAGATTCCTCCATTTTTGTAAGCTTGACATTAAATACTCTCATCTTTTTGTCTTTAAGTATAGGTGGCTAGTTTTAAATATTAAGGTTGTGGACCCTAAATGGGTGTTATGTTATTGGGTATTTAACATTGAATATATATATATATAATGGTTGGTTGATATATATTTACTTCTCATTCTTCATTTATTGTTGGTGGTTGCAAACATTAACAAATGCCATTAATTCTTTCTTAGTTTGGAAAAGTGAGTTAGAATTGGTAGGAGTAAATATCAAAGACTCAAGGATTTAAACCTTGTTTAATAAAATTGCTTAGGAATAAGTGAGTTTTATTTGGCATTAACTGATTACTCTTCATAGCAACCATTTTATATTTGGGAAAATCATAAAGAGGAAATACTACCCAATTATTGGAAAATATTGGGTAGTCATTTAGAAATCATTTGCATATCTAAAGGACCTTTCATTAGAAATATATCATATTAATACCCATTAGCATTGCATTTCATTGAAGGGAACACGACCTTGGTTTAGTTAATCATATTATTTACAACTCTAATTAATCATACTTGTCTCTATTGCAATTAAATCATTACACAATCAATTCCCATATTTTTGTTACCTCAACGGAATAGAGATATGATTTAAGTTGAGATTCACACTACCAAAGTAATCTTTTTACGCCTATTCCCTGTGGGATTCAACCCCAACCTTGTTGGGTTATTATATTTGACTTCGACCGCTTTACACTATTTTTAATGTGTAATTTGAGCGTATCAGTAACGAGGCACAATTATACAATACGACCGCTCGGGTTGTTACAGATTTACATGGAATAAACTGAGGATTTTATTTAAAAAGGGCACGAACATAAGGTTTGTAGTCTTTTAAAGTCTATTTACTAACTTAGACAATCTTCTAGGCAGTGGTATGTACACTTTCATAGTGTATTCCACTTCTAGTGGCTTCACAATGATCCATGAAGATCATTGGATTTATACCAAAATATCTAAGAATTATTTTTTTAATTATGTCATTATACGTTGATGACATATTAATAGCCAGAAATGATATGGAGCATTTAAATGAGGTTAAAGTCCTGGTTGTCATCATATTTTAAAATGAAAGACATTGGTGAAACAACACACATTTTTGGAGTAAAGATTTCGAGAGAATGTTCAAGAAAATTATTCTCTTTCTCAAGAGAGTTATATCATAAAGGTTCCTGAACGACTCAATATGTATAATAGTGACCCTATTGATACTCAAATCAACAAAGATAATGCCTTAGATTATTAAAATACATCCTTTCTCCATAAAAAGAGGAACAAATGAGTTGTATCTTATGTCAATACAGTCGGTAGTCTAATGTATGCAATATTGTGCACTAGACCTGATATCTATTTCACAGTTGGCTTGGTAACAGGATAACCATCCAATTTTGGCCCAGCTCACTGGAAAGTAGTCAAGAGGATCATGAGGTACCCGAAGGAAACTTCTTATTATGAACTTTGCTATGAGGATAATGACTTGTGATAAGGATTCACCGATGCTGATTACAGAGGAGATTTGGAAGAGAGAAATTCCACCTCTAGATATATGTTGTTCTCAATAATGGTCCTATATCATGGAGTAGTAAAAAGCAATCATGTGTGACCTTATCCAATGAAAGCTAAATTTCTGGCTCTATCTTCAGCTACATAAAAAGTTATTTGGTTTAAAAGGATTCTTGGTGCATTTGATTGGTGATGCAATAAGTGTGGATGATATAACTATCTATTTTGATAGTCAAGATGCAATATGTTTAAAGCACTAATGATTCGAAATATCACTCTAAAACCAAACATATTGATATCAAGTTTAATTATAAGAGACATGGTCGTACGCAAGGAAGTGAGCATACAATATATCTACACAGTAAAAAAGGTTGCAGATCCATTCACTATGACAATTCCTAGATATGTATTTATTAAACATGCTAGATCTCATGGATTACGTAGGCTTTGATATGTTGCCATTGGTTGATTTTTTCATTTTCCCAGACATTCGCACATATTTATTCTTTTTAAAATAAAATAAATTTTAATTTTTCTTACACTTATTATTTGAATGTTTGTGTACATTCTTATTATGAATATTTTTACTACATTCGTATTAAAAATAATTGTTATGAATAAATTTACATATTATGGAAAGGTATGTCGAGTAGATAGATGTTAACCTTCTCATATAGCTTACCGCCTCCATCAATTTAGTATTGATGGGAGATGGGAGGAGATTTTGAGCAAATTATCATACAAATAATTTCAAAGTGCACGACTTAAAAGTCTTTAACTTCAGATAAAGGAATATCTCAGGTCATTTATTGTTTTTGGTGAAAATAGGTTTTACCTAATCTACCTTGAAAGGACAAATGAGAGTTTACATTTATTATGTAGATACGGTACTTCAATTCAAATATATATGATGTCTAAGAGAGTTTGTACCTCAGTCCCTTCGGGGTGCATGGCGCACGGAGTTTAGGCAGCTTTTCCAGTGCTAGGTCAGTATCAGAGTATTCCATTAGATTTAGTGATTTGGCCAGACATACACTTGTTTTGGTTGCTATAGTTAGCAAGTGTGTTCGTAGATTCATTGAGGGACTCATGCACGATATTTGATTCAGCATGGCTCAGGAGTTGGAGTAGGATGTTTCATTTCTGTAGGTGATAAGGATCGATCGTTGATTGGAGGGCATGTGGGACCAGGAGAGAGAGGCTAGGCGAGGTTAAGAGAGAGAGAGGGCATGAGAGGTTAGGAGAGAGAGGACAGGGAAGCTAGGAGTCCTCATAGACCGGAGGAATCTACTGGTCTTATTTTGGAGGCAGGGTACGAAATGGTAGGGTTTTTATGGATCATCTAGTTCAGTTTGCACTTCAGGCTTCGACGGTGTTTCAAGTACTCAGGGGTCTCAGAGTACCCGTACTACAAAGTTTCCACAGCCACGTCAGTAGAGAGGTTACATTGAGTGTGGAGATACCAGTCACATGGTGAGAGATTGTCCCAGACTCCGGATAAATGTATCATAACAAGGTATCCAGGCGAGTGGAGGGCGCCCAAGAGGGTGAGGCCCGACCCATTGATGCTCTTCATATAGTAGGCTTGAGGCTGCTGCACCATATGATGTCATACAAGTATGCTTTTGATTTGTTACAGAAGATCAAAATTCGTATTTTGTTTCGGTTCTGCTTATCGGGGAGAGTTCCCTCATTTGTTGCTTCACTTATGTGTGAGTTTCATGATTAGTACTCTACTTATGTGTTTATGCCGTTTGGGGGACTCTATGAGTGGTAGCCCGTGTCTATCGCTTTGTTTTTATTCATTATTGAGAGTTACGAGACTAGAAGTGAATTCATGTTGTCCATTACGATAGGTTTTGATGTTATTTCTAAATAATTTAGTTACAATTATGATTTAGATACTCTACCGGGGTGAGAGTTCAGTAAGTGTTGTGATTTTATTGTTATGATCATTATTCGAATTGTGATTCAGAGTTGAGAGTGAGACCCTCGTGATTTCATATGATATGATAAGTTTGAGTCGAGCTACGTGTCGCGGTGGAAGTTATATCTGGATGAGATCCTTGTGATTTGTTCAAATACTTTGATTTTTCCTTGTAAATTTATTCGTAAAATGGTACTGATAGAGAGTTGTGCCTTCCGGGCTTGTTTGATAGTACTCTTATGCGTTTCTCCATAGATATTCAATCAGTTTCGTGTTGTGCTCATTGAGTTTTAGTTCGCGTAGTGTGGGCCCGATGGAGTTAGATGTGACTTGTTGATCCGGTGTATAGTTATGAGGTCTTCGTGTTTCTTGCATCATTTTCAGCATTGTGGAGGTTTGAAACAGGGTTCTAACAGATATGAGGTTAATTGTCGGTGTTGGATTTGGTTACGGGAAACTATTGTGATCAGGAATGATATTATGGGACTATGTGTAATGTGTCACGTGGCGTGGTTGTACTTTATGGGTGTAGGCATAAGTGGTTACAACTGGTTGAGGCCGATACTGGGTGTGAAAGTGGGAATCGGGTCTTTTGGAGACGAGCGGATGGTGGAAAAGTTGACTCTAAGGCTTATTGGTGTTGGTGGAAGGTATAAATTACAATTGAGATGGTGTTGTCAAGCTTATGTGGATTGGGAAGACATGGGGTCACCCGCAGGTGTATGTTGGAAGTATGCATTCAGTGATTTGATGACTTTGAGGCGATTCTTGGCACGTTCGAGGACGAACGTTTGTTTAAGCGGGGAGGATGTAACGACCCGGCCGGTCATTTTGAGAATTTAAGTCCCGTTTGGAGACATAAGGTCTTGAGCATCTTCGTATTGTGATTTTAGACTTAGGCGTGCGTCCGAATTTAGATATGGAGGTTCGTAGGGAAATTCGGATTATTTCGGCGAAAGTTGGAAAAGTTGAAGTTTGGAAGGTTGAGAGGTTTGACCAAGAGTTGACTTTTTTGATATAGGGGTCGGAATGCGATTCTGAGAGTTGGACGAGCTCCATTATTTCGTTTGGTACTTTCCTGTAAAGTTTGACGTCATTCCGGGTTGATTTGATAGGTTTCGACGCAAGTTTTTGAAGTTGAAAGATTCGAAAGTTCATAAGTTTGATTCATGGTGCGATTTATAGTTTCGAAGTGGTTTGATGTGATTAGATACCTCCAGCTGGTCCATGTTAGGGTATGGAACTAGATTCAATATGCTTGGACGGGGTCCGGGGGCCCCGGGTGTGTTTCAGACGAGTTTCAGATGGTTTTCATGGTTGTGAACAGGTCTGGTTCCGGTGCCTCGCACTTGCGACATCCTGCGCAGGTGCGGCTCCGCTTCTGCGTGAGCCTGGTCGCTTATGTGATCATAGGGTCCTGGGAGCTTGCATGCTTCTGCGGAGGCTAGCACGCATGTGCGAAGGCCGCTTTTGCGGTACAACGATCACACCGACGAATATGTTCTCTTGTGCCTCCTTTTGGCACTTCTGCCAGGTAGCTGGTGCAACTGTATCTCCGCAGATGCGGATCTAGACCTAGCTAGTTGAGTTTTCAAATGCGAATGTTTTCTTCCAAATGTGATAGCGCAGATGCGCTTCTTTGTCCGCAAATGCTGAAGTCCTGGGCAGAGAGTTTATAATCGTGGGTTTATCTATTTTCCCAATATTTTGAGTTTTAGACCTCATTTTTGGAGATTTTTCATTGGGTTTTCAAGCCAATCATTGGGGTAAGTGTTATTCACCTAGAGTTTATTATATTCAATGATTCTATTTTTACTTTCATCTTATAATTTGTGTTTTGAGTTGAGGAAAAATGGAGATTTTTTAAGAAAACTTTAAAAATGTAAAATGATGATTTGAGGGAGAAATGGTGTCAGAATTTTATAATTTTTGTATTGTTGAACTCGTATCAGAATGGGTGTTCCGGATTTGTGAAACAATCAGGTTTCGAGGTACGGGCTCAGGGGTCGACTTTAGGGTTGATTTTTAGATTTTGATAAAGATTGAGTCTTTATGATCTGGAATAGTCTCTTATGAGTTTTATTTATGCTTTGAAGTTATTTTGGCTAGATTTCAGCCGTCCTGGGGTCATTTCACCCGAGAAGTTCATTTTGGAGTATCGGTCTGTCTGCTTTGACGTAAGTATCTTGCCTAACTTCGTGTGGGGGAACTACCCCTTAGGATTTGAGTCTTATATGCTAATTGTATTATGTGAAGTCCGTGTACGCGAGGTGACGAGTACGTTCTCGGGCTTATTTGTGGAAAGTTATCTTTTTAGGGTTCTTAGGTCCTTGTATTCACTGAGTATGAAAATTGTTTTTGCTATGATTAAGTTTTCTTATTTACGAGTTTCACCTCTACCTGCTTTAAGTGGAATTAATTGCTTCACTCTTATTGCCTATTTGACTCTTATATGACTTAACTGGAGTTGTTACCTCTTCTATTGCCATGCCATCCCTCCCTAATCGCTTCTCCTTAATTGAAAGTATAATTATCTCTTCTGTAATTGTTTATCCTTAAATTGAGGTTATGGTTATCTTTCCGCTGCCTATCCTTAACTGAATTAGTTGTATCTCTTTCGTAATTGCTCAACCTCAAAAGAAGTTTAGGTATCCTATATCTTGGTTGACTTATCCTTATTTTAAATATCCCTTGTTGTTGAACTGTACTTTGTGGGACCATTGTTACATATTATTTTCTCCCTTGCTGAGATGTTCTTATTATGACTAGTATTCTCTATTGTGCTTATTCCTTGTGAACTAGTTCTACCGTTTTTTTTGTGATGGAATGTTCTTGAGTTGATTTACTTGTCGTACTCTTGTATTATTGTCATTGTTGTTGTTGCACTTATTGTTGTGATGCACGAGATTTCTGCCATGCGGTTATTGTTGCGATACACGAGGTTTCTGTTGTGCAGTTGTTATTGTGATGCACGAGGTTTTTGTCGTGCTATTGTTACTATTTATATTTGCACATACGGCGTGACAAGGCGGGCTATATATGTGGGTTGCGCATGTGGTAAGACAATGTAGGAACTTTATTATGCATGTGTGGCGAGACAAGACATGTATTTACTTTATTAATTGCGTACGTGGCGAGACAAGGTGCGTTATGTCAGGGATGGATTTGTGATCACTTGTGATGGCCTGGGGGCATTCTTGTTGTTGATATTTATGTAGTGGCTCACTTACTTGTGTGAGTTTTATCTTGTGGAAAATTGTGGGAAGACATTTTACGTGCTGACTATTTTTTCTATACTTACTAGCTGGCATGAACTATGTTAGAACACTTGCACAAGCATGCACATAGTTAATCACTCTTATCGGTTAAGAGGATGAATCTTGATATTTTTGAGTATTGATGCACAAGCTTGTTTACTAGCCTTCTATGCGTGAATGGATCCATTGGCACGTGAGTCGTCACTACAGTTATAAGTTTATAATGAGGGCACAAGATGCCAAGTGTTTAGGGTTATGGAATTAGGACCCGTGAAAAATGTGGATATTCTGAGGTTCGGTACCTCGTGGAGGTTATTGGCTAAAACCATGTCTGAAAGAGGTCGTTTTTGTTGAATTGTTACTTGCCTTTCCTTTATATGTGATCATTGGATTTAAATTGTGTTCCGTTCATTCTACTGTGTCATTATTATGGTGTTCTGTTGTTAGTTGTTGCTTTCCTTTTCTTACTGCAATTATTATTGTATTACTTATCATTATGTGTAGTCTTTATATAGATATCGTACTTTGTTGTTTCTACACTTATACTTGTCCAGGTTATCTAGTCCAGTATGTGTCTTGATTGTTCCTCATCACTATTCCACTGAGGTTAGTCTTGATACTTGTTGGGTACCGCTGTGGTGTACTCATACTACACTTCCGCACAATTTTGTGCAGATCCAAGTATTGCAGAGTCAGTCAATCGTTAGCTAGATGCACATATCTTGTGGTGGAGACTCAAGGTAAACCAACTGCTGCATTCGCATGCTTCAGAGTCACCTTTTGATTTTGTATTTACATTGTTTACCATTCTTTCGAAACAATTGTATTTATAGGTTTTCTAGTAAACTCTGCAGAGCTTATGACTTGTACTATCAGTTTTGGGATTTGTTAAATTTTAAAGAGATTTCAATTTCGTAAATTGTCATATGTTAGTTTAACTATTGTTGTTATTCAGTTAACGATAGACTTACATAGTCCCTAAGAATATGTGTCATCACGATACCCAACGGAGGGTAAATTGGGTCGTGACATATGAGAAAGAAAGGAAATATATTTTCCCTTAGTTTGATGGAGCCTAAGCACTCCCTTATCTGTGAGTGAGAGATGTTGAAAAAAATAGTTTTGTGGGCCTCGTACACCCATTGAGGGTGCTAGCTAATAAGCTAGCCCATTAGGCAATCTAATGCTAACCCCAGTTATAGTCTATATAACTACCATTACGAGTATTTAGAGACTAATACACACAACAAAGGGTGATTAGAGTTAATAGTTCTCAGCATCAAAATCAAGAGGGTTTTAGGTTGTGGCGATAGGTGTTCCATCTACCACATGAGGATTTCCGACGACCTATAATTCGAGTTAGATTGTTGCACTCGATCCGCTTCCGTTTTGGAGAACCACCGTAAGTCCTAAAAACTAGCAAGTACATCATGATTCGATCAAAATTTACCAACACAGACGAAATCAAGTAACGAAAGGAAGGGTCATACCAACTTAACCTTCCTCCCTTAGCACTAGGCATGCTCATATGCCCTTGGGCCTTAGCTGAAAGCTTGCTGTCTCAATCTCTTGTACAGGGATTTATTTTTTCCATTAATTTTGTTCACCAAACATTTGTGACTTTAGAAAAGGAAAAAATAAAAATTTGGTGTAAAATATTTATGACTTTAGAAAATAAAAAAAAGCTACTCCATCGGTTCCAATTTATGTGAACATGTTTGACTGTGCACGGAATTTAAAAAAAAATAAAGACTTTTAAACTTTGTGGTCCTAGCGTCCGATTCGACAATGAACACTAAATGAAAGAGGCAAATCAATTTTCTCACCCGCCTACGATTGATTGGAGACTTATTCAGTAGGTCCTCCTTCCCTCAGAATGGAATTCCAGGGCGTCTTGCTTAGATCGCATTTGCTTTCCCTTACTCCTGAATAGTGAAAGATTGAGCCTTTTTTGTTCAACCCAAGTGTTGGAGTTCCAGAGCACACTCTACCTTTGCTTCCTCATTCTTCTGTGCCAAGAATGATCCAATTGAATCTTCTGAAGCTGATATGTAAAATCTCAAGGGCTCAGAAGAGGCTCATTTATGCTAATCAAATTAGTACTCGTGCGGAAGTATTTCCCCTATCATAGAAGGTGTGAAGCAGGCGGGGTCTTTAAAGAAAAAAAGCAAAGCAAGTTCCAGGGATGCGGGCAGAGGGGGGTTTCTCGATAGTCCAAAACTAGTGATCTAGGCTTCTCCAGCAAAGAATCGACGCATGCCGAGTAGACTACAATTTGTGGCACCATATCCTACCTATCCCGAAGGGAAGTCTCCAAAGTGGGATTGTATATTAACTCAGTCTCCGACGAAGAAGGTTCAGGCATGCTTCGACTTAGCCCTATGATCCGCTAATTCATCTCTTTTTCTGGTATTCCGCAAAGGAGGTGGATAGGGTCAGCGAAAGAAGTGGCGAGGGCAGAAGAAAGGGTTTTCAATTCAAGGTTCCCGCTCCTGAAAATGGGTATTAAACAAAGGACATAGTGGGTTAGGTAAAACCTCTTTTGAGAGGAAAGATCTATCAAAGCAGAAAGTCCAAAGCCAAAGGTTTTTTTCAATGTGTATGCTTCAAAAAATGGCCCAGAGTATTTGTGTGATTATAAAAGCTTCTCATTAAGGGTAAAATTGTAAGTTTAACCAAAATTATTTCCAAATTTAGAAAAAAAAGGAGGGAGTATTAATTATTTATTTCCTATTTTCACGCTTACCACTTCAAAGGCATTTAACTTTAATTACCTATTTAAGGAACAAAAACAAGGACAATTCAATCAAAACCCCTTATGATTAATATTTTAAATGATTTTCTTAATTGATATACAAAAACCTTTAACACAAATAAAAAATTATGAGAGAGAATAGTACCTTAGGAATAATAATAAAAATTACAACCTTTAAAGACAGATAGTAGTAGAAAACCTTAATAACACCCTAAACTAACTGAATTGACGTTATTTTGTCCGAACATTTCTCTTTCAATTAACATGTTATAGTATGGAAACTACTAACAGAGAGCAAGGTCTATGAACATCCTGATATATTTTTATTCAATATATATAGATTTTATTTTTAGAGCTTGGCAATCTCTGGAATGTGGACTGGATACCTATCAATGCAATCATGCCATGGTCCATCAATTGGTGTCTTTATTGTTCTGTTACATTTCCAAACAGCACTGTTACACTTAAATCCACTCCCAAATGCTATCTGCCAAACTCTATCACCTTTCTTCATCCTCCCTTTAGCTTCAATATAACTCAACTCATACCATAGTGAAGAAGATGAAGTGTTACCAAATCTATGCAAAGTCATTCTTGATGCCTCAACATGTTCAGCAGACAATTGTAGGTTCTTTTGAATCTCATCAATAACAGCCCGACCGCCCGCATGAATACAAAAATGTTCAAACGCTTGTTTGAAATCTGGAATATAAGGTTTCCACTTAGGATTGAATATAAGTTTCCTGCTAATAAGTGTGAGGAGAAAAAGGAGTTGCTCTGATGCTGGAAGAGCTAAAGGACCAATTGTAGTAATGTTGGATTTTAAAGCTTCTCCTGCTATAACCATAAGGTCTTTTGATAGATTAATACCAACTTTTCCTTGTGGATCTTCTTGTTCAAATACACATTTAAATGCCTTATCATCTGCACCCTTATGTGTTCGGACCACGTGCATTAATCTATACTTGGCTCTGTATCTATCGCGTCTTTTGTTGGACAAGAGTATGGCTGCACCACCCATACGAAACAAACAATTAGGGAGAAGCATTGCTCTCTCTGAACCTTTGTAATAATTTGGCGTGATAATCTCAGTGCTTACAACTAAAGCATTTGAATTTGGATGGACTTGAAGAAGGTCTCTAGCTAAATCAATTGAGATTAAGCCAGCAGTACATCCCATGCCAGAAAGATTGTAACTTTTTATGTTACTTCTCAACTTGTTTTTGTTCACTACCATTGCTGATAAAGATGGAGTAGGAGAAAACAAGCTGGAGTCGACAATAAGAATGTCAATATCCTTTGGCTTGAGTCCTGTTTTCTTCATTAGGTCATCGACTGCTGAGAATATGACCATCTCTGCTTCACCTCTAGCAGCTTCCATAGTTGGTGTTGGAGGGATATAATGACTAGCAGGAGGCAAGCAAGTTTCTTCTCCAAGGCCGGACCTATTAGAAAAATTACAAAGTAAGAACAAAGGCACTGAGACGTGAGAATAACTGTAAAAAGATGCTCCTTCTCTATTTGGAAAATAGGGACAAAACAGGATACAATAAAGTCAGGCTATAGTTTCTACAATTAGCTTATTTTGAAAAAAACTTCTTAAAAAAATATTTTGGTGAGAAGCATCTTGTGTTTGGCTAATTAATTTTGAAAAAGAAAATTATCAATTAGTGTTTGGCCAAGCCTTTAAAAACAAAATCTAAATGTATTTTTTCAAAATGCTTTACAAAAAAATGTTTCCTAGAAATAAACTACTCCTTCCGTTCCCGTTTACGTTAACCTATTTCCTTTTTGGTCCAATCGAAAAAGAATGACCCATTTCTAAATTTGAAAACAATTTAGCTTAAACTTCCAATTCTACCCTTAATGAGAGGCTTAAACCACATAAATACTCTGGACTCATTTTGACTTATTTAAGACCACAAATTCAAAAAGTTTTCATTTTTTCATAAACTTTGCGCTCAGTCAAACAGGTTCACATAAATTGGTACTTTTTTTGCTACTCAAAAAAATGTTCTACTTCTACTCAAAACACGTTTTTTCCTTTTAAAAACTTTGCAAAACACCTTAATTTTAATAAAAAGAAGCTTCAGCAAACACGTCCTTGGCCACTCTTCGAAAAACGCATGAACATGTAGAGTTGAAAGAAAACTATTCAGAAAGATATCTTATTTGATGAACAGCTAGACATGTTCGTTTAACTTTAAAACCTGAATTTATATGTATAAAAATTCAAGTTTAAGTAAGATTGAAAATAAAGTCACACCTCTCTATAACAATATTCATGTATAACAGTCATTCACTATAAAAACCAAGCTTTTCTCACAACCGATTTTAGACTATATTACTTACAAACTATCTAACAATACCTTTCAAGAATACGCATTTGGAACTCCACACTCTTGGGATTATCCTTCAAAATGAGCCCAGAATGTTCCATGAAAGTGGAAAATGGGACTCGGCAGGTAACCGAAACTTTGTAACATGAATAATCTACTAGATAAATTGATCGAGGTTTCGACATGAAGTAAACAGTGGCTATGAAGATGATGAGAAAAGAAGAGCATAGGATTTGGAGAAGATCAAAGTGGAGTGAATTCCATATGCTTAGCAATTCTTCAGGGCCAAGTCTTAATACCTCTATGGTAACACCAACCATAATCGGCACAAGCAAAAATGTTAGAATATGATTAACAAGGTAATGATAGCCAAGTTTGACATATTTGAGCTTCACTGAATTAGACAAACTTGGGACTACTTCTGGCATTTTGTCTTCAAGTTGGAGATTTAGGAAACAAAGAAGAAGAAGAGATGATGAAGATGAATATTGGTGTTGGAGTTACGAGAAGAAGGGGAAGATTATGGAGATTTAAAGAGTAGAGGGAAAGGGAAATAAATGGAGGGCAGATGAGCGGATTAAGGGCATCCCGCATCTCCAATCCTCCCCATTTCTCTAAAATGCAGTTTTTTTTCTTTTCTTTTTTTTTCCAAAACGTGGCTCCAATGCTCCCTCATTTTTGTCGCTGTCACGATCCAAAATCCACTAGAGATCGTGATGGCGCCTAACATCGCCATCACACAAGCCAACAATAAATGTTTAACTTAATTACCCATTTTAGTATTTTTGAATCATAATTTTCATCAATTAAGTAGTAAAAAAAATGGAATTTTACAGGGTCGCTGATAATATTTTCACAACTGCAATAAAGAACAACCCATAAGTACCCCCAAAATCCGGTATCACAAATGCATGAGCATCAACTAGGAAATAAGATAAACTACAACATCTGTTTGAGATAAAAATTAGACAGGAGAAATACAAATAACTCTGATGGAGACTCTGCAGGTTGCAGATCGTAACATGGAATGCAACTCACAGTAAGTCCTCACAATAACCGTGCCTCTGCGCCCAAAAGATCACCAGCCATATATATACCATCACAAAAATGTGCAGCAAGTGTAGCATGATACGTAAATCAATGCGTACCAAGTAAGTATCTAGACTAACTCTAGAGAAGTAGTGCAAGTGGTCGACATCGACACTTACTAGTGGTCCAATTAGACAAATACAATAAGAAGTGTAACGACCCGAGCGGTCTTTTTGAGCATTTACACTTCGCTTGGTAGTTTGGGGGCACGAGTAGCTCCGTATGATGTATTAGGATTTGTGTGCAAACTTTGAGTTCATTCCGAGCTAATTATGTTTCAGCGTGAGTTTTTGGAAGTCGAAAGTTTATTAAGTTTGATTTGAGGTGCGTTTCGTCGTTTCGATGTTGTTAAGCGTGATTTGAGGCCTCGAGTAGGTTCATATTATGTTATGAGACTTGTTGGTATTTTTGTACGGGGTCCCGAGGGGCTCGGGTGACTTTCGAATAGGGTTGGGCTATGTTGCGGTCATTTTTCTTATGTTTCGACGTCGTTTCTTCAAACATAAATGGTACCGCATTAAGCAAATAAGTTCTGATTTATTTTTGACTGAAGCATTATATTCGTATCGTAATTACGTAGCAATAACAAAAAGAATCATCGGATTTGGACACCGTATAAAGATTTTATGGTCATTTTACTAAGAATTAGGTTGCTAGATTTTTTAGATTAATTACGAAATTGTCACTGACCTCATATTTAAAAATGCACACTATTTTCAAATATCGAGACAAACATATCTTCTTCATTATACGGTCAGATGGAGTGATTCAAAAGCCTAACTTGATGGAAATTTCACAAAGAATCCATTGGAGGTATAAAAAAAAAGCGAGTTTTGTGATCGTTTGGCATAAAAACGAGGCAGAACACCTGGCTACTTAATATCGAAGGTTTGTTCATTTGGACATAGTTTGGGTTGGGGAGCTTGGATTTGGACAATGTTTTGAGGCAATTTTTATCATATGGATTGGGGTAAGTGTTCTATACTAGATTTTGGTTATATTTCATGAATTCATCTTCGTTTTTGACATTTGATTGATGCTTTCAAAGTGAAATTTGGGGCTTTTGTCTAAAATTTCATAAAGAGTATTTTTGAGTTTTGAACATCGATTCGGAGTAGGATTTGAGTATACTAGTACGGTTGGACTCGTTATTGAATGAGTTGTCGGATTTTGTCAGTTTTTTCGGGTTCTGAGGCGCGAGGCGGGGTTTGACTTTTTGGTCGATTTTTGGATTTTGATTAAAGATTCGACCTTTATCGATTGGGTTTGTTTAAATTGCCATTATTTGATGTATTTGAGTTGCTTTTGGCTAGTTTCGAGCCGTCAGACGGTTAGTACGCGCGAGATGGCATCTTGGGAGCATCCTTTGGCCTTCTAAGTATTGGATTTGGCTTGTTCAAGGTAAATAACACTTCTAAACTTAGTGCTGCGGGTATAATACCCTGTATTATGTGTTATGTGATTAGTGTTGAGGTGACGTACATGCTAGGTGACGAGCATGTGGACGTGCACCGTGTAAGTTGTGACTCTGTTATTTCCGTGGTGCTGTGTAGTTACCTGATCTTATCTATAACCATGAAATCTCTGCGTACTAAAGTAATTAAGTTGTCAATCATGCTAGAGATCATGTTTAGGCTATATGTTGTACTGTTGGGTCCCATAATGGTCGTTTCTTGCTATTGACTTATTGATTTCATTAAAAATTCGTACTCAGTCATATTCATTCATTACATATCATATCTCAGTCTCTTTTGTTATTTATAGATACACATATCATCATTTTCAGGCTAGTTTCATGGCATTATGAGTCCGTGAAAGAGAGACTAGAGAGATTGATGACTAAATGAGAATAGGGGCCTATTTGTGAGGATATTGTCACTATAGCACTGAGTTGTCTGTGCAGCATGTGAGTTGTCTGTGCGGATCCAGATATTTATACAATAGCACGTGACTTGTCCGTGCAGATCCATATATTGATACTATAACACATGAGTTGTTCGAGAGGATCCAGATATTGATATTATAGCACGTGAGTTTTCCGTGCGGATTATAGCGCTTAGGCTGTAGGAGCCCCTCCGGAGTCTATACACCCCCAGTGAGTGCAGTTGCTAGCAGTTATTATGTTTGGGCTAGATCTGCCTTGATCCGTATTGAGTGATTGAGCGTGATGAATGGAAAGAATGAGATAGTGAGATTGAGTACTCTGAGAGTGTGAGTACATGAATTCAACACTGAGATGACTGCATTTGACATGCGTACTTGTGTTACATGCATAGAGATGCATTTCCTTCTGCCACTCGGTTTTGGTGATATTTATGATTTTACCTATATCGTGGCATGTAGGCATAGAGATGTGCATTTTCATGCTATCTGAAAATGAAACATCTTAGTTATTGTTGAAAGCGTTTTGGGAAAATTACAGTTTTCAAACGTACTCATATTTTTGGCAAATTTTGGTAAAAGATTTGGGTTTTCACTGGATACTTCTTTTATTACTTGCACTATGTTGTTATGAACTGTTGTCAGATATTGGTGTTGGACCCGACCTTTGTTGTAGTGTAACGACCCGGTCTGTCGTTATTTAGAACTTGCATTATAATTATTGTTATTGACTTGTTATAGAATGATTATACTATATTTGATGTATTAGAGTTGGTAGGCTTGAAATCGAAATGGTTAAATGAGAATTCAGTTACTTAGTCCTTAAGAATAACCTTAAAATAAGAAAAGTCAACTAAGAGTTGACTTATTGGTAAACGACATCGGAACGCGGATTTATAGATCGAATAGCTTCGTTAGGTGATTTGGGACTTAGGAGTGTGTTCAGAATAATTTTGTGAAGTCCGATGTAGAATTAGGCTTGAATTGGCGAAAGTTAGTTTTTGGCGATTTTCGGTCGGCAAAGGAAAATAGGCTATCGGGGTCGGAATGGAATTCTAATAGATGGAACAGTTTCTTAATGTTATTTTGGATATGTCTGCAAAATTTTAGGTCAATCGGAGTTGTTTTGGATAGTTTCGGCATCTTTGGTGGATTTTAGAAATTTCAAAGTTCTTAGGCTTGAATCCGATGTAAATTTAGTGTTTTGATGTTAGTTTTGGTATTTTAAGAGTGCAACTAAGTTTGAATGATCATATGTGATGTGTTGGTATAGTTGGTTGGGGTCCCAAGGAGCTCGGGTGAGTTTTGGATAGGTTTGGGCTGCGCTGTACTCGGTTTTTTTTATGCTTCAGCGTCGTTTCTTCAAATATAAATGATGTCATATTGAACAAATGAGCCTCGATTACTTCTTCGAATGAAGTATTAGATCCTTATCGTAATTACGGACTCGTAGCAAAAAGAATCATCGAATTTGGGCATCGTATGAGGATTCTATGGCCATTTTACCAAGATTGCCCAGATTTTTCAGGTTAATAACGAAATTGCCCCTGACGGCGTATTAAAAACCTGCACCATTTGCAAATCTTAAAACCTACATATCTCCTTCATTATAAGGTCAAACTGAGTGATTCAAAAGCCTAAATTCATTAGAATGTCACAAGGAATCCATTGGGAGCAGTAAAACGCGTGAACAACATATGTATAATGAGAAGTCCGAGTTTTCTTCCAATTTTTGAACGGGAAGAAGCTTTTGAAGCGATTTTTAAGAGAGAAAATCATTGTTCTTCATTGAGGTAAGGATTTTGGACCCTAAAACTCGATTATATGTGATTAAGGATCAAAATATCAGTGTTAAATTCATGGAAAATTAGTAGAAAGATTGGGTTTAGGGCTTGAGATTATGAGACTTTCAAGGGTCGATTTGAGGGGTCAAACGAACTCCGATTTTGGTGTTCTTTATATGTCGAACTCGTGAGAGGACGAAGAACAGTTTTGTATAAAGATTTCTGAGTTTCGGGGCGCGGGCCTGGGGGTCGGGTTTTGACCGAATTCGGATTTTTGAGTAAAATTGATATCTTTCGATTGGAAATTGTTCCTCAATCCCATATTGATGATAAAAATCTGAACTTGGTAGATTTGGAGCCTTCGGAAGTTGATTTTAAAGGCAAACGCATTGCGGAGTAGTTTCAGGCTAGTTTTGAGGTAAGTAATGTCTTTAAATCCTGTCCTGAGAGTATGAAACCCCGGACTATGCACCCTTTCACAGGTTTTGAGATAAAAAGATGGAAACTTTGGAAGCATCTTTCCTATTTAGGCGACTATTGAGTTGCGAAACCGATTTTAAGCCTTTTCTTAAATAGTATTTATATATTATGATATGTTTTGGGTTGTAAGCCATATTTGGGGCCTAGTGCCGATCTGTTTATCCCTTGGGGGATGTGTTTACTATATTTTACTCACTGATATGTTATGATTTTTCACTCAGTCTTTTCTGTGAAATTGTTTTGACACTCAGAGTATTTTGAACTACTTCTTGAAAATAAAACATTATTTTGGGTCGAGAACCCGGTATATTTTGCACTGAAGGGAAAATTGAGAGTGTCTGACTGAGTGAGGCTGGTGGCCTATATTGTGAGGATGTTATTATATGAGTGAGGCTGCTGGCCTATATTGTGAGGATGTTATGATATGAGTGAGGCTGCTGGCCTATATTGTGAGGATGATATGATATGAGTGAGGCTGCGGGCCTATATTGTGTGTGATTTATGCCATGCTGTGGCTTATTATTGCGCTTGGGCTGTAGGAGCCCCTCAGGAGTCTGTAATACACCCCCAGTGAGTGCCGGTACCGATTGAGTGATGCTTGATGGGCAGAGTGATTGTGAGGATGCCTGATGGGCAGAGTGATTGTAAGGATGCCTGATGGGCAGAGTGATTGTGAGGATGCCTGGTGGGCAGAGTGATTGTGAGGTTTCCTGGTGGGCAGAGTGATTGAGAGGATGCCTGATGGGCAGAGTGATTGTGAGGTTGCCTGATGGGCAGAGTGATTGTGAGGTTGCCTGATGGGCTGATACTGAAAGAAATTGTTACGAGAAATGATTATGGCCCGAGGGGCAGTTTTATGAAGATTTTTACTGAGTTTTCAAAATATGATTTACTTCGTTTTCAAACTGGTTTTCACTGAGAATTTTATTTAGATATACTGATATTGTACTTGTTTTCAAAGGATTTCTGGAAACTGATTTCGAACTTATTATTTGATGAATACTACATGGTGATTTGGTGTTTTATTGGTTTTGTGGAATGGTGTATCTGTACTGTGTGTTTTATATTACTCAGACTGTGATTTATTTTCATTACTACTGAGTTGGCGTACTCATAAAGACTCCCTGTGCCTCTGTGCACAGATTCAGGTGACGATCTGGAGCCGTAGCTGTCCTTGCTTGTAGTTGCAGGTTCACGGGATTTCGAGGTAGCTGTCTAGCGTCCACAACTTCTCCATTTCCCTTCCTTATTAGTCTTAGCATTTGATTCAGATACATATATTACAGTTTTAGCAGAGTTAGATTTAATTAGTCTTAGATGCTCATGACTATTGACTCCAGTTCTTGGGAGGTTTGTTAGACTATTATTGGGAACACTAAGACATTATTTTCATTATTTATGCTATGGTTGCATGTTTATTATTAAATAGTGAACTGTTATAATTGAATAAATGCGTAGTAATGTGATGGTTGGCTAGCCTAGTTCGACGATAGGCGCCATCACGGCCTGTTAGGATTTGAGGTCGTGACATGTAGCTCGTCACTACTTTCAACCTAAGGTTATGTTTGTTACTTATTAAGTACACGGGGTCGGTTGTACTCATACTACACTACTGCACCTTTCATGTAGATGTTGCCTGCTGACGTTATTGTGATTGATGGGAGCTGGATTTGAAGATGTACTTGTGTTCCGGTTATAGCTGCCTCTTGTTCATGGTAGCTTTAGACTTATGAAAAATCTGTTTATGTAATATTCTGACAGATGATGTATTTTTATTACACACCAGTGTTGTAATTTGTGATCTTAGAACCTCATGATTTGTACTACCAGACCTTGGGAAATGTATAAGATTCAAATAATTTCTTTACTTAATTATCATATTAAAGATCATTGGAATTGGTAAGTTGTTAATTGGCTTATCTAGCGGGTTGGGTTAGGTGCCGTCACGACTAGTTGGATTTTGGGTCGTGACAAGTTGGTATTAGAGCTCCATGTTCATATGTTCTACAAGTCACGAGCAAGTGTCTAGTAGAGTCTTGCGGATCGGTATGATAACGTCCATACCTATCTTCGAGAGGCTATAGGACATTTAGGATATAGTTCCCATCTTTCTTTCCTTATCGTGCGACATTGACTCAGCTTGAAGCATAACCCTTTGAATTCCTTCCACGCATTTGTATGCGCACATGAGTGATCGATATCAACTGTGCATCGACGGCTTGTGAACCCATGGATGAGGTGCAAGACGTGTTTTCTGTGTATTAATGATGGGCTAGTCTGGAGGACTTGAGGTTGGGTTTTGGCTGTAGCTTGAGCATAGAGATTTTGATTGTGTGAGCACGTGCTTTTGGACTTATAAGTTTGGTAGTGTCCCTATTAGTTGAAATTGTGGCTCAATGAGTGTTTGAGTTGCTATATAGCGAGTATGATGTGACTGCATGAAGTGTTCAGATGGATTGAATTTGATGAGAAGAGTTTGCTTGTGATGTAAGAAAAGGGACTATTTGGTGCTTGATCTATGTATTAATTTGACGTATAGTCTCGAGTTACGAGTGTATTAGAGGGTCTTTCATGTTGTTTAACTATAGAATGAATAAGGTTCTCATGCCTTGTTGATGAGTCAGACTCAGGAAGAATAACTGATTGCGTATGAGTTGTGGTTGTGAAAGGATGTAGAGAGATGTTAGTTTGAGGCTAAGCATGTCGGTTATCACCTGCGGGGGCGTCTTGAGGTTGTGTGATCCCTATGTTTTTTATGTGGATAGTTTTCTCTTACTGGTGGGTTATATGTGTAGAACCTGAGTTTGGATCACTTAAGGAGGTTAGATGGACTGTCACGAGGATGAACGCGAGCTTAGCAAATGATTTGAGGTATTATATGATTTTTGTTACATGAGCTCATGAAGAGTTTGGTTGAAACTCACTGCGGTATTATGGCAGTAATAGAGTATGGGCATTGTGAGTTATTGTGTGTTTTGATCTATGGCTTTGAGACAACTGGGGAGTCGTCTATCGACGAGTTGATTGCACGATTATGTGCTGTATTGGTTTCAATTTGAGGTATACTTCTGAATCAGTTATGACTTGCAGAGGTTGAGATCGAGGATGACTCGAGTAAGGAAATTTCTTGATATGGGTTGTATTACACTCCATGGGTATATGGGAATCATGAAATGATTTAGTGGTTATTCGTGAAGGATGAAGTGCGCATGAAGTAGGAATTCACAAGGTTGCTTAGGAGTGTGGATTACTTCATTGGGTGTTTTTGTGCTAATGAGGCACAAGTTGTTTGGTGCGTTGGGTCGGACTAATTGAGATTTAAGTAGATTAGAAGACTCCCAATAATGGTTCTAATAGATGCAAGATTTAAACGTGACAATTGGGAATATTCAGGATTTGTATATGGCTAGAAACTGAGATTTACATTGGATGGTGTCGAGACTCACGGTATTTCTATATCCTTATGGATTCTACATTTCAGTATCAGGAAGGTGAAGAGCATGGCTTTAGATTCTCAAAAGGTCTCTTCAGAGTGGGTATCTTGGTTGTAGTACTTCTGGGGTACTTAAGAGGGAATTCAGGGCCTTATGGGCCTTAGGGCGGTGTGGTTCTATGCTAGAGTTTGTGGGGGTGAGTTTTGGTTAAGTATCGTGGTGTTCTAGCAATGAGAAATATCAATTTGAAGGCAATTCGGAAGGAACTCGGAGAAATAGGATAACTTGGTAGTAGGTTTTATCAGCACAGTAATGAGTATGATCGGTTCTTTGGGTACTTATGAGGTGGCGAGTCTCTACAGGTGTTCCGTGGTAATGCTCTTGGGTTTTGGTGACTTGCGTGGCTTGGTTTAATTAGAGGGATTCAGTTCCGATAGTTTGGTTATGTGCAAATGGATTCCAAAGAGTTCTCGATAATTTTTACCACGACTTGAGATGGATATTTCCTACTAAGTGAGGAATATGTTGCATATTGGGATTTTCTCTGGGAAAAAATCAAATGGAAGGTTTCTGACTGATCGGGTATGTATTCTACTTGTGACCCAGAGTTGATTATGAGATTCTTGTACTCTTCATAGAATGTCATGGTGGATGCGGTGTGTTGTGTGGGATTGAGATTTTCATGTGCAAGGTCACGAGTTAGTTTTGAAGGGAAGGACATAAATTCTTAGGCAGCATGGACGGTATACGATGTTTAGATGGATGCTATTACTACTTGATATTGCTTGAGAAGGGTGCTCATTTCAGAAGGTGCATTGTGTTTTGACTTGCAGATGCTTCATTGGTATTTCGGTACTCGCCTGGTTGATCGACTATTGATATTCAGATTTTTCTATGTGTCACGAAATAATTATGAAAGTATTCCTCGTGGGATAGTTGTGTAAGATAGACGTGTTATTCATTCGAGTGGTGGAGTTGGGATAAGATAAGGTGCTTTGTGTGTTTATGGATTTGGAAGCTGGGAGTTCTCAGAAATAGGTTGTTTCGTGGTTGTGGACTGTGAAATTGTGGATAGAGCTAGCCAAATGATAGTAAGTGTTATGATTCAGTCATTGTGCACCTTCGGAAGGTTACTTATCTATTGTGGGTGGCCAGAGTTGATTTGGGGTTCATTGATAGGCCCAATAAGTATGTGTATTTTACACCGAGTCGGATTGGTTGACTCCGTACTCAGTTAGTGTTGAGCTTATTCGTGTTGTGATATGTTCCATGATTACCCTTATATGCTACAAGGGGTTGTGATTCGTTGGTTATATACACACATGGTGCGGTTGTATTTGGGCTTTATAGTGGAATTTGAGCGAGATGGATATTTGGGTGTTGTATGATTTATTGAACATTGGTTGTGTTCTTTCGGACTTTTGTAGTATTTCGTCATTTTCTTCTCTGTGGTAATGGTAATGCACTTTGGAACTCGATGTCAAATTGCGCATGGTTATTGATTTTAAGTAGGGTGGCTTGAGGTAGATAACATGGACCAGTGTTTGGATGGAGTCACGCATTGCAGCGAAGTTATGTTGACGTATGATCCTTTGTGTTGGATTCGTGTGTTGGTTCTATGGTGTGTGAAGGGTTCTTAGCATTGCGTTGTGGTTCTACTTGTTGAACATGCATGATGGTTCTCCCATTTGAGTCATTTTCCATGTTTGAGTACATTTGAATTATTGTGTATGGGTGCATAGATTGCACGGGTTATGGCTCTGGATAGTATTGGTGTTGCATGTCAATAGGGTAGTATTTGATAAGATGTAGTCTTAGAAACTAGGATGGGTGCTATCGTATTTGGTTGTAGTATATTTTGACGATAATATTGGAAGTCGTCTTAGAAATTGCTATGGTCCTTGACGGCTTAGGAACAACTCTTGGCACATTCGAGGACGAATGCATTTTTAAGTGGGGGAGAATGTAATGGCCCGAGCGGTCGTTTTGAGAATTTACACTGCGCTCAGTAGTTAAGGGGCACAAGTAGCTCCGTATGATGTATTAGGATTTTTGTGCAAAATTTGAGTTCATTCCGAGTTGATTTGATATGTTTCGGCGCGAGTTTTTGGAAGTCTAAAGTTCATTAAGTTTGATTTGAGGTGCGTTTCATCGTTTTGATGTTGTTATGCATGATCTGTGGCCTCGAGTAGGTTCATATTATGTTATGGGACTTGTTGGTATGTTCGTATGGGGTCCCGAGGGGCTCGGGTGAGTTTCAGATAGGTTTGGGTTGTGTTAAGGTCAATTTTCTTATGTTTCGACGTTGTTTCTTCGAGCATAAATGGTACCACATTAAGCAAACTAGCTCTCATTTAAGTTTTGATTGAAGAATTAGATCCATATCGTAATTACAGAGCAATAGACAAAAGAATCGTTGGATTTGGACATCATTTGAGGAATTTATAGTCAATTTTCTAAGAACTGGGTTGCTAGATTTTTCAAATTAATTATGAAATTGCCACTGATTTCGTATTTAAAAATCTGCACTATTTTCAAATATCGAAACCAACATATCTACTTCATTATAAGGTCAAATGGAGTGATACAAAAGACTAACTTGACTGAAATTTCACAAAGAATCCATTGGAGGCATCAATAGAGAGTTTCAGGATCGTTTAGCACACAAAACGAGGCAGAACAACTGGCAAAAAATACTTAATATCAAAGGATTATCATTTGGTCATATTTTGAGCTACGGAGCTCGGATGTGGACAATTTTTGGAGGTGAATTTCACCATATGAAATGGGGTAAGTGTTCTATACTCGATTTTGAATATATTTCATGAATCCATCTTCGTTTTGGCATTTGATTGATGATTTCAAAGTGAAATTAGGGGGTCTTGTCGAAAATTTCATAAAGTAGATTTTTGTATTTTGAACATCGATTTGGAGTCAGATTTGAGTGGTACTAGTAAAGTTAGACTCGTAATTGAATGGGTTGTCGGATTTTTTGAGTTTTGTCGGGTTCCGAGGTGCGGATCGGGGTTTGACTTTCTGGTCGATTTTGGAATTTTGATTAAAGATTCGATCTTTATCGATTGGGTTTTTTTCCTTTGCCATTATTTGATATATTTGAGTTTCTTTTGGATAGTTTCGAGCTGTTCAGAGCTTGGTACGCACGAGATTACATTTTGGGAGCATCCTTTGGCTTGATTAGTATTGGGTTTGTCCTATTCAAGGTAAGTAACATTTCTAAACTTAGTGCTGGGGGTATAAAACCCCGTATTACGTGTTATGTGATTAGTGTTGAGGTAACGTACAAGCTAGGTGACGGGCGTGTGGACGTGCACCGTGCTTGTTGTGACTCCGTTATTTCTGTGGTGTTGTGTAGTTACCTGATATCTGTAACCATGACATCTATGCGTACTAAAGTAATCGAGTTGTCAATCAAGCTAGAGATCATATTTAGGCTATATGTTGTACTGTTGGGACCCATAGTAGTCGTTTCTTTCTATTGACTTATTCATTTCAGTGAAATTTCGTACATAGTAATATTCATTCATTACATATCATTTCTTAGTCTCTGTTGTTATTTATTGATACATTATATCATCGTTTTCAGGCTAGTTTCATGGCATTATGAGTCTGTGAGGGAGAGACTAGAGAGATTGATGACTGAGTGAGACCGGGGACCTGTTTGTGAGGATATTTTCACTATAGCACGTGAGTTGTCCGTGCGTATCCAGATATTGATACTATATCACGTGAGTTGTCCGTGCAACGCGTGAGTTGTCCGTGCAGATCCAGATATTGATACTGTAGCATGTGAGTTATCCGTGCGGATTCAGATATTGATATTATAGCACGTGAGTTGTCCGTGCAACACATGAGTTGTCCGTGCGGATTATAGCGCTTGGGCTATAGGAGCCTCTCAGGACTCTATACACCCACAGTGAGCGCAGTTGCTAGCAGTTATTATGTTTGGGCCAGATCTGCCCTTATCAGTACTAAGGGATTGAGCGTGATGAGTGGAAAGAATGAGGTAGTGAGATTGAGTACTCTGAGAGTGTGAGTACATGAATTCAACACTAAAATGACTGCATTTGACATGTGTACTTGAGTTACATGCATAGAGATGCATTTTCTTCTTCCATCCAGTTTTTGTGACGTTTATGATTTTACCTATATCTTGATATGTAGGCATATAGGTGTACATAAACGCTTGGGCTCTCCCGCTTAGCTTGTAGCAACAATTACATTACCCTGGGACTCATCGAGATTCCTTCTTCCCCATTGACATCAGCTGAAAATGCAACAATACATCCCAAACTCGAAGTCATGTTGCATCCAAATAAAATCCGTGGACCTAGTCATTGCCCATCATGAATCCCCAAATTGCTGTAAACTTTCCTCAAGGTATGTGGCTATCCTACCACAAAACCCATATGCTACTTTGCCACTCTCACACTTTGGTTAAACCTTCTCCTTTAAGCAGCTCCTCGACTTCTGCTGTCCATTCTTGACCTTATAGCAATTCAACCACCGCAAAACATCTCCCGCCATGCCCTTCCTCATACTTCGCTGCCAGAATATTGACCCAAATCAAATCCATACCTGTAGGACTTGACGAATGAGTCACTAATTCGAGCCATCAAGATTAGAAACACTAATTCGATTCCGAATCGTGACACACTGTTATATCTGACAACCGCTCCCCAGGCACCATTTCGCAACACCCTGCCCCGAAGGCCAAAATTAAAGGAAGACCATAACACCGGCGAACCTTGGTGTTCAACAAGGACGACAATGCTACATCAAAATTGAGAATTTCACCTCACTAGAAAATACCAAGTCTCATAATTTCATCAACCAAGGACTGAACATCCATAGTCTGATTGCCTTCCCTCCACCGGAATTTAAATGCTGAACCTCTAAGCCGTGAATAGAGAAATCCTCTTGTCAAGTCACGCGCTGCCGCCACCCATAAATAAGCACCCTACAATTACACCAACGATACGCGATTGCAACGCACGAGTCATCCTAACAATCATTGCCTCACCTCTAAATCATAAGCACTACTGATTACTGGATTGAAACGACATAACATCTTTCCGCAAGGCGGCGATAATAGCCTGATCAAATATGCAAGGAGAAACATCATGCACTAAATATGCAGTACCATTATAATTCCCCGATTCCTAATCAATAAAAAGTGTTTCACGTCACATAAGATTGGGTAGGAATGAAATAAAGGCATAAGCCTTAAAGGAAATAAATTGCAGGATGAGGAATCAAGAAGGGAAGTACTCTTAACAGCCTTGGAGCCTCTCGCAGATAATTATAGACGTCTCCGTACCGATCCGAAAGACTCTACTAGACTTGCTCATGACTCGTGAGACCTAAGTGAACCTAATGCTCCTAAACCAAGTTGTCACGACCCAAAATCCACTAGAGGTCGTGATGGCACCTAACATTGCCGTCAGGCAAGCCTACGGTGAATGTTTAACTTAATTACCCATTTTAGTATTTTTGAAATCATAACTTTCATCAATTAAGTAGTAAGATATGGCATCTTAAAGTGTAACTAATAATATTTTCACAACTGCAATAAAGGACAACCCATAAGTACCCCCAAAATTCGGTGTCACAAATGCACGAGCATCAACTAGGAAATAAGATAAAATACAACATCTCTCTGAGATACAAAGTAGATAGGAGAAATACAAATAACTCTGATGGAGACTTTGTAGGCTACGGATCGTAACATGGAATGCAGCTCACGGTAAGTTCCCGTAATATCCGCACGTCTGCGCCCAAAAGATCACAAGACATATATATACCTGCAGAAAAATGTGTTGCAAGTGTAGCATGAATATGTAAATCAACGCGTACCTAGTAAGTATCTAGCCTAACCCCGGAGAAGTAGTGACGAGGGATCGACATCAACACTTACTAGTGGTCCAATAAGGCAGCTACTGTAAGAAGTAAACAGATGTAGGGCAGAGTAAATAAACGAATTAAACAAGTATAAATATGTGGTACAATCCTCCTCTGAACAATTAGCTCAACTCTCGATTAGTAGTCACCTCCTCTACCGGTGTGTGTGTGTATGTGTGTGTGTATAATGGACCTCACCAGCTGGGTCGTCATAATTCAAATCAGGAAACTCCCAGATACACTAGCCTTTTTACAAATAATACGCACGATTCCATAAAAGGATTTTTAAAGAAATGCCGAGGCGTACGGCCCAATCCCATCATAATCTGGTATATAACCATAGATACATCTATTATATATTGACAAGGCGAACGGCCCGCTCCCATGAGAGTGTGGTACATAATCATGACGAGGGAAACAGCCCGATCCCATAAAGTGTGCACAATGCCGAGGGTCAAACGACATGAACCATAGATGTATCTATCCTGCTGAGGCGAACAGACCGCTCCCATTAGAATGAGAAAGTTTTGATGGGTCCTTGACCCCACTCACTAAGGGACATGTGAGTTTTAGGAAAGCTTATTGGAAATCCCTTCGATGAGAACGCGTAACATGGGGGAAATTCTTAAGAGGAGTACAATTATTCCGTGACAAGTCATAAAGTTCATCTGATATCTACAATAACAAGTCTACTGCTCTACACAAGTCTAGTCTCAAATTTTAACATGTAATCAAAGGAATCTAATAGGAAAGAGATAACTCAAATAGTACAGTTATAGCATGGTGTGAACCTGGATCTACCCAGGCAATAACATGAATATAGCTACGTACGGACTCTCGTCACCTCGTGCGTACGTAGCCCCTGCAACCAGTAGCAAATATCAATTACAACACCTAGGGGGTAGTTTCTCCCTCATAGAGTTAGACATGAGACTTATCTTTCACCGAAGTTCCATAACCGGCTCCAAAGCCTCTCTAACACCTCAAACCGATGTCTGTCGCACCAAAACTAGTCAAACAATGTGCAAACCAATAAACAAATATACTCTAATACTCAAATCAATTTAGAAGATAACCATTACCCACGTGCCCAAATTCTGAAAATATTTGAAGATAACCATTAACCATAACATTACGAACTCAAATATATAATTTATTCTCAATTCGATGTCCGATTTCGTGGTCAAAATCAAAAAATACCAATTTCTAAGATTTCTACCAAAAATCCCAATTTATACAAATTCCATGCTTGAATCCGTATATAAATCATGTATTTAACTCGCAATGTGAAGAAAACACTTACCCCATTATAGTTGATGAAGATGACACTCCAAAAGTGCTCCAAAATCGGCTCCCATGGACGAAATGAAGTGAGGTTGAGCCAAACCCTCGTTTTAAAGAATCACACTGCCCAGCTCGACCTTCGCACCTGCGGCTCCGCACCTGCGGAAAGTCCATCACATGCGAGGCTCTAAGTCAACCCAGCTGCATCCTCTTTTGCGGCCCAAATAGCGTTTCTACGGACAAAAAGCGCTTTTGTGCTCACGCACCTGCATGCCAAAGTCCGCTTCTGCAATCTTCTTTCCGCATCTGCGGCTTCATAGATGCGAACATTCCCTCGCACCTGCGCTGCTGCCCAGCTTGCCCATAACCGTTTCTGTGATCCTCCTGGCTATTTTTGCGGCCCCACACCTGCGGCCAAAAGCTCGGAGGTGCGGTTACACTAGATGACAACAACTCCACCATTCCTCAAAGCCAAAGTCGATCCGTTTACAATCCGGGATCCATATGATGCCCTCGAGACTTCAACTAATTATACCAACACACCCTAAAACACCATAATAACTTAGCCGATCCTTCAAATCACATCAAACAACGCTAAAACCACGAATCGCACCTCATTTCAAGTTTAATCATTTTTAGAAATTCAAACATCTACATTCGACACCGAAACCTATCAAATCAAGTCCGATTGACCTTGAATTTCCAACACAAGCCATAGATGACATTACGAACCTACTCCCACTTCCGAAATCAGAATCCAACTCTAATATCAAGAAGTCCACTCCCGGTCAAACTTTCAAAAAACTTCAACTTTCCAACTTTCACCAAATGACTCTGAAATGTCCTACGGACCTCCAAATCCACATCCGGACGCGCACCTAAGACCAGAATCATCATACAGAGCTATTACCAGTCTCTGAATTAAAAACAGACACCGATAACATAAAAATACACTTCAGTCCAAATTTATGAAATTCTTCCAAAATGCCAACTTTCTACAATAGGTGCCAAAACGCTCCGGGTCATCCAAAACCTGATCCAGACATACGCCAAAGTTCAATATCCTCATAATAATCTATTGGGACCTTAAAATCCCGATTCTGAGGTCGTTTACTGAAAAGATAAACCTTAGTCGACTCCTCCAACTTAAAACTTTTGAAATTAGAATTTTCTTCCCAAATCAACTCCGAACTACCTGAAATTCAATCCCTACCATACGTGCAAGTCATAATACCTTAAGTGAAGCTACTTATGGCCTCAAACCACCGAATGACACGCTAGGGCTCAAAACGACCGGTCGAGTCGTTACAACCGCCAAAATGAGGGATGAATAGTGTTACTCTAAATTTGGAGGGACACTATTCATATCCTCCATTAATATTCATCTTCATATCCTCCATTAATATTCATCCTTACATTATTATTATATTTATTATTTAACTCTTGTAGTTTATATCTTTTATGTACCTAATTATGTTTTTGCAACATCTTTATAATATTAATTTTACATCTTAACTTTGGCGTATAATTTTGATAAATTAATTTTCGTGCATTTATTATTTTTATGTAAATTGTAAGATAATTTTATTATAAGTTTTTTTAATGTAAATTGACTTCATTTATGGGAGCATACTAGAGATGAAAGTTGAATATTTATATAATATTTAATCAGAGTGTTACCATAATATAATATGTATTTATTTATCTTGTATCTCAATGATTTCAGTTTTATTTCAATTATACGTTAATATATATAATCCATAATATTTTCTTACAAATTATAATATTAAAAATTTATGGAATAAAGTAATTTTATATTAATTATTTGTGATGAATATGTATAAAAGAAAGAAAAAGATAGAATTGGTTCAATAGAAATAAAAAAATAAAATTTAAATAAATAATACTAACATAATATTGAAGAGAGAGAAGAATATAAAATAAAATATTCTTTTTTGGAGTAAAAAAAGGAGTATTGGGTAAATTTACTCAATTTTGGAGTTTACTCCATTGTGGAGGAGAAAATGGAAGCAAGGGTTGGAGATGGACGAAATGAAGCAACGCTACCTTTCTTAAACCAATCCCCTACAACGAAATAGGCAAAAGGAAAAAGAAATAGATCGGACCAGCCTACAAAAACGAAACGGTCCCTCCGTAACCAGTCATCCATAATATCAAATAAATCATTTTGTCTTTGGTAAACTTACCAAGGGCTATAGTCATAGTGATCCTATGATTTAACTACTTCGACCAATTTCGAGCAACTCATAACATTTTCAGAGCGTCCGAAGATTCGATCATTTTTGTACGATTTCTCGTGCACGGCCCTTTCCAATGGGTTGAGAAGATAAAATTTCTTTATTTATTAGCCCATAAACTGACATAGGCAAATCCATGAACTCCATTGGGTTATTCCTTCTGACTAAGCTTATGAACCATGAATTTCCCTAACAAGACAATTCAATCAATCCTTTGTTTTGAAAGTTTTTTCTTTTATGTCCTAACCTCCTTGTGATCTAACCACTCTGCCTTTCAATTTATATATTTGTTAAATTTGTTACAATCTTGTTAAGATCAAATTACAAGTAGATCAATTTTATGATTTGCTACAAATATTCTTTTAGCTCTATTTACCCTAAAAACGGATAACAATTGAATTTATATGTGATTTTAAGGATAAATGACTTAGCTTGGCACAAAATGAGAAAATACATAAATTGATATTAATTATTGACTGTAAAGAAAAGCAAACCAAATGATTTGTGCAGCCTTGGCCCTCGAGCTAGGTTGCCTTCGAACCAAATAGATATTCTACTAGAAAATATAAACAGAACAACAGAGTATTGAAAGCTTAAGAGAAGGTAGTATATTTCTTTCAATAGTGTTAATTTGATGTGATTTACAAATGATCAGACCCCCTTTATATAGTAGGGGGATTCCTACCCTTAATACAACCCTAAATATAGTAAGAAATCCCATAATTAGCTGATTAATCAACCTCTTCTTGATACGTGCCGAGATTTCCGTCGTGATCCTAGCCCGAACACAGATATCTTTGCTTTCTGTTGTTTGGCTCGACATGATTCCCTCTATCTTTCTCAATCTTTGTCCCGCTCAGTCTCGATCTTGGCTGATCTTGATCTCAATCGGTCCTTGAGTCATGAGCTTGGCAATCTTACTTCGTGTCATAGTACGGTATGACATGGGGTCAAATGCCCCAGTCTCGATTAATCATACAAAAAGAGCAAGCACAATTTTGACCGTATACAGATAGTCCTGTCGGTTTTTTAAAGTAATAACAAGAAACGATTTGAGCCATCGATCTTCACATCAATACATCATGACATAAGCATCATGACGTAAGTAGCAAAGGCAACCAAAATGTCTCGTCGGTACAGTTTCCTAGGCATATAATGCACGTCAGTCCACAGTGGGCCATTACCGGCTTTGAACCGTCATTGAGAAATCATAAATACCCTCCTTCATCAATTTTCAAACTTTACTTTCAAACCATCTTAACTCTAATCTTAAAAATCCTTTGCATTCCTCAAATCTTTGTATTTTCATATCTCTAGGTTTCTTCGCTTGTTGTATCCCAAAATACCAAGTATTCTTTTTCAATTTTTATTCTTCTTCGTCCATAAAGATTAAATGGCTAAAACATCAAAACCTTTTCACGAAAAGAAACTGCTTCCTCATACTGGCCGACCGGCGAGGAATTAGTGGCGGAGCCACACCCTGAAGAGTTCTTCCAGGAGGATGTGTCATCGATTCCAACTTCAAGGTTGAAAAGACATCCCCGATTCCGGGTCGATGCGAGCCTGTATCGATGTATATATGCTCGATACCCGATAACCTCCTCTCCAGGTTAACAAAGATTTCATCTGTGGTAAGAAACATGTGGTGGTGCCTGCTCCAGAAGAATCAATCACCACCCACGTGGAAGGGTTCTTAAGTGTTTACACTTACTCCTTCACGTTGTGTCACTTGGATTCGATTATCATAGATTTCTATAAGAAATGCGAGGTGACCCTCGGTTAGATTCATCCCTCTTTTTGGAGGATAGTGATATTACTTCGTTTCTTTATCAGCAAAAATCGACGGGCTTCCCTTTACCCTTGACAACCTCAGACACCTATATAGCCCCCGACTCTATTGAGGAGAACTAATAAAATTTCAACATCGGGCCACCAGGGCACCTTTATCGAGCATATATGAGGACAACGACCGGGGTTGGATGGGCCGATTTGTTCGAGTGAGGACCTCGGACTTGATCTCGACTTAGAGTATGCCATTTCATGAGAAATGGAATATGAATCGTAAGTATAATTCCGTCCTTAATTTTTTTTATCTTCATTTTCACCCTTTCTTATCAGCGTTTTACTTGATGCAGTCATTGCCTGGATGTCGGGTGTTGTTCCCCAACTCGAAGATAGGGTCAGGAGCATAGTATCCGATTGGGTCCACGCCTACACTACTATTGAGTTGCGAGGATGGTCGATGCAATTTTACCCAACTAGGTCGGGTCGAATCCACAAAGAGTTAATTTGTTTGGAATTAGGTTTATATCTAAGTCTAGATGCGGGTTTTGATCTTAATTACACTTCTACACATTTGGGTTTTGATTGTACTTTTAAATCTAATCTATTGTATGCAATGATTGAAACTAAGTATAGTATTTTTGTTGATGATTTTTAAGAGTTTAAAGAGACTAGGGTAGTGACTTATACCTAGGTGGATATCTAACGGGTAGCAAGAATCTAGGGCAAGCTTGATTCATTAGGGTCGTAATATAGCTATCAAACCCGGGTACGCACTCTATATTTCTCGGTAGTTTGAGTGATTTTGCCCAATTAAAGTGATATTAGCTCAAGTCGGGTATTACTATCTCTAGGTTTTACCCTTTAATTTGGGCTATAAATTTCTTGAGTTCACCCCAATTCTTTGTTAGCCTAGTTTTCCAAGACTTAGTCTTTCTTTCTCAAGTATAGACTAAGTCATAAAGGCATGAATCAGTGTTTCCAACCACTAATTCTATAGTTCTAGCAAGAACTAGGCTAAATATCACTAACCGATACACATTTAAACCCTAAAATTCAATACCCATTAAATACACACACTAGGGTTGGGTCACAACCCTAGTAATGGGTCTAGTTACTCATGGAAATAACAGAAATAGAAGATGAAAAGTAGATAAAATTGTCACAACCCGGAATCTCACCTTCAGGCCGTGACTGCGTCTAACGTTGAACACGCTAGACAAGCCAACATGTAACACAATACTAACATAATAATGCGGAATTTAAAAGAATTAACTAGAAACAATTTATAATTTTTAATAACAAAACTAGATAGATTTCGAGGCTAAGTGGTTATAACAAAATACAATCCGTTGCAACAATCCCAGAACCTAGAGTCACTAACTCATGAACTATCTATAAGAGTGATAAATACAAAGTCTGAAGAAAATAATACATGAGCTGTCTCAGAAACTAGGAGATAAGAAAGACAGGATAGGAAAAATAGGGATAGAGGAGATGCCAAGGCCCACGAACGTCTGCGGGTCTACCTTGAGATCTCCGGGGTGGACTGAAGGATACTCTCTCTAACGGTGTCCACTGGGTCCGGCTACGAGATCTGCACAACATAAAGAAGTGCAGGTGTAGCATCAGTACAACCGACCCCATGTACGGAGTAAGTGCCGAGCCTAACCTCGGCCGAAGTAGTGACGAGGCTAGACTTGACAACGATAATCTACCTGTACAGTTCTACAAGATATATCACAGACAAACGCAGGAATAAACAGATAAGCATGGGATACAGGAGCAGTTAATGGGGGTGACAAGTGAGAGATAAGAACAATTAATTAACACATAGGAGAGAGAGAGAAAAAAAGCAAATTAACAAGAATGCTAACGTAAAAAGTATAAATACGAGCAATGTTTGTAATGGCACGGCATCACCCTTCGTGCTTTTACTCTCTTTCTCACAATGCGATGTATGATATAAGATAATATAAGTCATGGAACGGCATCACCCTTCGTGCTTTTACTCTCTTCCTCACAATGCAATGTATAATTTGAGGCAATATGAATCATGACACGGCATCAACCTTCGTGCTTTTAATCAATGTGAATCATGGCACGACATCAACCTTCGTGCTTTTACTCTCTTCCTCACTATGCATTTTATGATGTAATCAATGTAAATCATGGAACGATATCACTGTTTGTTCTTTACACTCTTCCTCACCATAAAAATGACAATATCAAATGGCAAGGAATGCATCATAGTGGAAATACCGATCATAAACACCCGACAAGGGGAATATCTCAGTCAGTATCATAACAACTGCCCGGCAAGGGTCTTAGCTATAACCAAACTTTTCACGTATATCCTTTATAGTTGGTTCCTCAATAGGACCATTACATCGCAAGTTCATCAACAAGGATTTTCAACAACAATCAACTTCCAAGTAGAGACAATTTCACAATATAATGAATATGGAAGTAATAACAAGAATTTCATCAAACATAGACTCACGGGCATGCTTGACACATAATTCATAGGTACTCGTCACCTCACCTATGCATTGAACATGATAAACACATAGCACATAGCACACAATACCTATTCACTCACCAAATCTAGGCAAGACACTTACCTCGGGTCCAAAAATAGCAATTCAAGCCTCTAACACCCTCTTTTCTTTGTAATTCAACTCCGAAACAACGATATCTAAACATAATTAGCTTAATAACATCAATAATGACTCATTAATACAATCCCATAGCCTAAATATACAATTCCTAGCATTCTTCCAAAATTACCAAAATTACCAAAATTTGACCTGGGCTCGCTTGGTCCAAACACGAGGCTCGGACCAAATCCCGATCACCCATTCCCCTACGAGTTCAAATATATGATTTGTTTTGAAATACGACCCCAAATTGAGGTTGAATTACCCAAAATCCCATAAGCCCTAACTCTACCCAAAGCCCCTAATTTCTACCTTTAAAACCCTAGGATTTTTGGTGATAATTGATGAAAAACCTTAGAAAGTTGAAGGAAAATCAGTTAGTGAGCACTTACCTACGAGTTGGGAAGAAACTCTCCTGAGAAGATCGCCCTAGGTCTTCTTTTTATGAGAAAAAGTGAGAGAAAGAACGTCTGAAATTGTTTTTAAAAAAAATCACTGTTCGACTCTCGCACCTGCGATACATGGGTCGCACCTGCGATCTCGCAGATGGGGGAAAAAGGTCGCACCTGCGGAATTGGGTCAGGCCCATAGGGGGCCGCACTTGCGGAAATGGGTACGCTCCTGCGAAGTTGCTCTTGCGGAGATTTGTCCGCGCCTGCGAGAGGGACCGCACCTGCGGACTGGGCGTCGCGCCTACGGTCTCGCACCTGCGGCCCTAAGCTCGTAGGTGCGGGCACACCAGAAATGGGTGCACCAGCAGTATTTTCATGAGTTAAAACACCCCGAATACCTACCCGAGACACCCCCGAGCCCTCGGGGCTCAAACCCAAATACACACACAACTCCCAAATCAGCCTATGGACTTATTCAAGTGATTAAAATGCCACATTAACATCAAAATCAATGAATTAAACCTCAAAACTCATAGAATTTTCTTAAAACTTCATAAGGTTCAATTATTTCGATTTTTATCCGAAACACGTCATTTCAAGTCAGTTTCACACCAATTTCACTGATAGCTCACATAACATATAATAAAACTGTTCCGGGCTCCGAAACCATCATACGGGCCCGGTAACACGATTTTCACTTAAATATTCATTTTCAAAAACCTTCATATATATCAGAAAATAATTTTCTTTAAAAAATCATTTCTCGGGCTTGGGCCTCGCAATTTGATTGCGGGCATATGCCCAAGTCCCATATTTTCCTAGGGACCCTCCGGGACCGTCAAAGCATGGCTCCGGGTCTGTTTACCAAAAATGTTGACCAAAGTCAACTTTAATCAATTAATTATTAGAAATTTCATTTTTTATCAAGTTTTCACATAAAAGCTTCCCGGCTGCCTGCCTGGGCTGCACACGCATATCGAGGCAAGATTAACGGAGGCTTTCGGAGCCTCAGGACACAAATTTAGCTAAATGTGTACAGGATGACCTTTTGGGTCATCAAAATCTCCACCTCTAAAACAAACGTTCATCCTGGAACAGACATAGAAAAGTACCCGAGTCTGAGAAAAGATGGGGATAACGATTCCGCATATCGGACTCGGACTCCCAAGTAGCTGCCTCGGCAGGCTGACCTCTCCACTGAACACGAACCGAAGGATAACTCTTCGATCTCAACTGACAAACCTGCATAGCTAATATGGCTACTGGCTCCTTCTCATAAGTCAGATCCTTGTCCAACTGGACACCGCTGAAGTCAAGAACATGAGATGGATCTGCAATGTACCTCCGGAGCATAGATACATGAAACACTGGATGCACGAGTGATAAATGCGGTGGCAAGGCAAGTTTGTAGGCCACCTCTCCTACCTTATCCAAAATCTCAAATGGACCATTGTACCTAGGGCTCAACTTGCTCTTCTTCCCGAACCTCATCACGCCCTTCATAGGCGACACTCTAAGAAACACCTGATCTCCTGTCATGAAAGCCAAATCTCGAACTCTGTGATCTGCATAGCTTTTTTGCCTGGACTGAGCTGTACGAAGTGTATCCTGAATAATCTTCACCTTGTTCAAGGCATCCTGGACTAACTAAGAACCCAACAGTCTAGCCTCTCCCGGCTCAAACCATCCCACTGGAGACCGATACCGTCTACCATACAATGCCTCATACGGAGCCATCTGAATGCTTGACTGATAGCTGTTGTTGTAGGCAAACTCAGCTAAAGGCAGGAACTGGTCCCATGAACCACCAAAATCAATGACACAAGCTCACAACATATCCTTCAAAATCTGAATAGTACGCTCGGACTGTCTGTCCATCTGAGGATGAAATGCTGTGCTCAAATCAATCTGTGTGCCCAACTCTCGCTGAAATACTCTCCCGAAATGGGAGGTAAACTGAGTACCTTTGTCTGATATAATGGATAAGGGCACACCATGCAATCGAATAATCTCTCTCATATATATCTTTGCCAACTTCTCCGCTGAATATGAAACTGATACCGGTATGAAGTGCGCTGACTTGGTCAGCCTATCCACCATAACCCAAACCGCATCAACCATCCTCTGAGTCCGTGGGAGCCCAACTACAAAGTCCATGGTAATACGCTCCCGCTTCCACTCAGGAAGCTGAATCTGCTGCATCAAGCCACCGGGCCTCTAGTGCTCGTACTTAACCTGCTGACAGTTCAAGCACCGAGCTACATAAGCTATAATATCCTTCTTCATTCTACGCCACCAATAATGCTGCCGCAAGTCCTGGTACATCTTTGCGGCGCTCGGATGAATAGAATACCGGGAACTATGGGCCTCCTAAAGTATCAACTCACGAATACCCTCCATATCAGGTACACAAATGCAGCCTTGCATCCGCAGAACTCCCCCATCATCAACCGTAACCTGCTTGGCACTTCCGTACCGGACTGTATCTCTAAGAACACATAAATAACGATCATCATACTGCCTGGCCCGAATACGGTCATACAATGAAGAACGGGCCACAGTATGGGCCAAAACACTGCCAGTCTCAAAAACCTCCAATATCACAAATCGGTTAGCTAAAGCCTGAACCTACAACGCAAGAGGTCGCTCTCCAACTGATAAATAGGCAAGACTACCCATGCTGACTGACTTCCGGCTCAAAGCATCGGCCACCACATTGGCCTTTCCCGGATGATAAAGAATGGTAATGTCATAATCCTTCAGCAACTCTAACCACCTCCTCTGCCTCATGTTCAACCCCTTCTGTCTGAACAGATACTGCAAGCTCTTATGGTCCGTGAACACCTCACATGGCACTCCGTACAGATAGTGCCTCCAAATCTTCAAAGCGTGAACAATGGCTGCAAGATCCAAATCGTGAACTGGATGGTTCTTCTCATAAATCTTCAACTAACGAGAAACAGGCTATAACCTTGTCGTTCTGCATCAACACTACACCAAGCCCAACCCGTGAAGCATCACAATACACGGTATACAGTCCTGAACCTGAGGGAAATACTAACACTGGTGCCGTGGTCAAGGCGGTCTTGAGCTTCTGAAAGCTTGCCTCACACTCATCAGACCACCTGAACTGAGCACACTTCTTGGTCATCCTGGTCATCGAGGCTGCGATAGATGAAAATACCTCTACAAATCGGCGATAACAACCTGCTAAGCCCAAGAAACTCCGAATCTCTATAGCAGAAGTGGGCCTAGGCCAACTCGAACTGCTGAAATCTTCTTGGGATCCACCTGGATACCCTCCGCCGACACAACGTGACCCAAAAATGCCACAGAACTCAACCAGAACTCGCACTTAGAAAACTTGGCATACAACTGACTATCCCTTAGAGTCTGAATGGCGACTCTAAGGTGCCGCTCATGCTCCTCTCGGCTGCGAGAGTATATCAATATATCATCAATAAACACAATCACGAACGAGTCCAAATAAGGCTTGAACACCCGATTTATCAACTCCATAAAAGCAGCGGGGGCATTTGTCAACCCAAATGACATCACTAAGTACTCATAATGCCCATAACAAGTGCGAAAGGCCGTCTTAGGAACATCAGACGCCCTATTTCTCAGCTGATGGTAACCAGATCTCAAGTCTATCTGTGAAAACACTATAGCACCCTAAAACTTGTCAAATAGATCATCAATCCTCGGCAAAGGATACTTGTTCTTAATAGTAACCTTATTCAACTACCGGTAGTCAATACACATCCTCATTGAGCCATCTTTCTTTTTCACGAACAACACTGGAGCACCCCACGGAGAAACATTAGGCCTGATGAAGCCTTTATCCAACAAATTCTGAAATTGCTCCATCAATTCCTTCAACTCTGGCGGAGCCATACGATATGGGGGAGTAGAAATGGGCTGAGTGCCCTCATCTACCTCAATGCAGAAATCAATATCCCTGTCGGGTAGCATACCTGGCAGGTCAACAGGGAATACCTATGGAAACTCACGAACCACGGGCACAGACTCTATCGAAGGAACCTCGGCACTAGGATCACGAACATAGGCCAAATAGGCCAAACAACCCTTCTTGACCATGCGACGAGCCTTCATATAAGAAATACCTCTACCAGAAGAATGACTAGGAGTCCCTCTCCACTCTAAACGGGGTACTCCAGGAAAGGCTAAGGTCACTGTCTTGGCATGACAGTCCAGAACATCATGGTAGGGAGATATCCAGTCCATACCCAATATAACATCAAAATCTACAATATCAAGAAGCAATAAATCTACCTGAGTCTCCAAACCACCAATAACAACTAGGCAAGAACGGTAGACTCGATCTACCACGATAGAATCGCCTACCGGGTTGGACACATACACAGAAGTGCTCAAAGAATCGCGAGGCATGCTCAAATAAGGGGCAAAATATGAAGACACATAGGAGAAGGTAAAACCCGGATCAAATAACACCGAAGCATCTCGGCTAAAAACTTAAACCGTACCTATGATGACTGCATCGGAGGCCTCAGCCTCGGGCCTGGCAGGAATAGCATAACAACGGGGCGGAGCCTCTCCAATCTGAACATCTCTGGGTCGACCTACTGCGACCTGACCCCTGCCCCTCGTGTCCTGTGCTCCACCTCTGTGAGTCTGACCTCCACCTCTGGCACCACGACCACCACCCCTAGCTGGCTGAGGGAGTGGGGGTGTGCCTGACACTGGAACCATGGCACGAGAACCTTGATACTGGGGACCACTAGAAACCTGGGAAAATACCTGGCAATGTGCCCCGGAACACCAGAGGAATGACAAAACCTTTGCTGATATGGCTGGGGACTCTGGAACTGCCCCGGACGACCCTGATAACCACCCTGGTAACTCTGAAGCGGCGGTGCACTGATAAGTGCTGGCGGTGCACTAATAGGAGCTGGCGGTGCACGGTGAGATACCTGAAGTGCTGTCTGAAAAGGTTGGGGTGGCTAACCTCTGCCGAAAGAATCCCTGCCCCCAGATGAGGCTCCACTGAATCTACCAAAGTGACGGGGCCTCTTGTCAGCTCCTTGACCACCACTCTGTGATAAAATCATCTCAATCCTCCTGGCCACATCGACCGCATCCTGGAAGGAAATATCAGTACCTGACTCCCTAGCCATCTGAAGTCTGATAGGCTGGGCCAAACCCTCAATGAATCTCCGAACCCTCTCCCGATCAGTGGGAAGTACCATCAATGCATTCCTGGCTAAGGTGATAAACCTGGTCCCGTACTGAGTGACTAACATAGAACCTTGCTGGAGACGCTCAAACTGCCTCCGAAGATCCTCTCGCTGAGTAATGGGAAGGAACTTCCCCAAGAATACCTTTGAGAACTGAATCCAAGTCAAAGGTGCAGACCCAGCTGGTCTGGTAAAGCAGTAATCCCTCCACCAAGTCTTGGCTGCGCCAGATAACCGAAAGGTAGCAAAGTCAACTCCATTGGACTCTACTATGCCCATGTTTCGAAGAACCTCATGGCAGCTGTCCAAATAATCCTGGGGATCCTCTGACGGTGCACCGGTAAATGTAGCAGTGAATAACTTGATGAACCGATCTAGTCTCCATAGAGCATCCGCTGACATAGCTGCACCCTCGGCTGCCGGTGCAACAATACCCGGCTGAGCTACTCCAGCTGTCTGAGGTGCTGGAGTCTGAAACTGAGTGGAAACCTGCTCTAGGGTATGAATAACAAGAGTCTGGGTCCCTCCCCCAACCTGAGATCCAGCTGGTGCAGTAGGAAGAAGACCGGCCTGAGCCACCCTCTCCATGAGTCCCACTAAGAGGACTAGAGCGTCCTGAAGCACCGGGGTAGCAATGAACCCCTCTGGGACCTGAGCTGGTCCAACTGGGACTGTCTGAGCAGGAACCTCACCGGCATAGTCTACCTGTGGGTCCTCAACTGGAGCTGCTGCTCTAGCTCTGCCTCGGCCCCTAGCACGGCCTCGACCCCTCGTAAGAGCTGCGATAGGAGGGTCAGGCTGCTGATCGGTCGATGAGGAAGCACGCGTTCTCGCCATCTGCAAGAGAATAATCTGAGACTCAATTAGTATTTAGAATTCAATTGACATGACAGAGAATGAAAGATGTGAAGTTATTCCTAACTTTGCAGCCTCTGGGGATAAATACAGACGTCTCCGTACCGATCCCTCAGACTCTATCAAGTTTGTCCGTAAGTTGTGAGAGCTAAGCAACCTAGAGCTCTGATACCAACTTGTCACAACCCGAAATCCCACCTTCAGGCCGTGATTGCGTCTAACGTTGAACCCGCTAGACAAGCCAACGTGTAACACAATACTAACATAATAATGCGGAATTTAAAAGAATTAACTAGAAACAATTTATAATTTTTAATAACAAAAGTAGATAGATTTCGAGACTAAGTGGTTATAACAAAATACAATCCGTTGCAACAATCCCAGAACCTGGAGTCACTAACTCACGAACTATCTATAAGAGTGCTAAATATAAAGTCTGAAGAAAATAATACATGAATTGTCTCAGAAACTAGAAGATAAGCAAGACAGGATAGGAAAAATAGGGATAGAGGAAACGCCGAGGCCCACGAACGTCTGCGGGTCTACCTTGAGATCTCCGGGGTGGACAGAAGGATACTCCCTCTAACGGTGTCCACTGGGTCAAGCTGCGGGATCTGCACAACATAAAGAAGTGCAGGTGTAGCATCTGTACAACCGACCCCATGTACTGAGTAAGCGCCGAGCCTAACCTCGGCCGAAGTAGTGACGAGGCTAGACTTGACAACGATAATCTACCTGTACAGTTCTACAAGCAGACAAACGCAGGAATAGACAAGTTAAGCATGGGATACGGGAGCAGTTAATGGGGGTGACAAGTGAGAGATACGAACTATTAATTAACACATCGGAGAGAGAGATCAAAAGAGAAAATTGACAAGAATGCTAACGTAACAAGTATAAATACGAGCAATGTTTGTAATGGCACGGCATCACCCTTCGTGCTTTTACTCTCTTTCTCACAATGCGATGTATGATATAAGATAATATAAGTCATGGAACGGCATCACCCTTTGTGATTTTACTCTCTTCCTCACAATGAAATGTATAATGTGAGGCAATATGAATCATCACACGGCATCAACCTTCATGCTTTTAATCAATGTGAATCATAGCACGACATCAACCTTCGTGCTTTTACTCTCTTCCTCACTATGCATTTTATGATGTAATCAATGCAAATCATGGCACGACATCACCGTTTGTTCTTTACACTCTTCCTCACCATAAAAATGACAATATCAAATGGCAAGGAATGCATCATAGTGGTAATACCGATCATAAACACCCGACAAGGGGAATATCTCAGTCAGTATCATAACAACTGCCCGGCAAGGGTCTTAGCTATAACCAAAATTTTCACGTATATCCTTTATAGCTGGTTCCTCAATAGGACCATTACATCGCAGGTTCATCAACAAAGATTTTCAAAAACAATCAACTTCCAAGTAGAGACAATTTCACAATATAATGAATATGGAAGTAATAACAAGAATTTCATCAAACATAGACTCACGGTCATGCTTGACATACAATGCATAGGTACTCGTCACCTCACCTATGCATTGAACATGATAAACACATAGCACATAGCACACAATACCTATTCTCTCACCAAAGCTAGGCAAGACACTTACCTCGGGTCCAAAAATAGCAATTTAAGCCTCTAACACCGCCTTTCCTTTGTAATTCAACTCCGAAACAACGATATCTAAACATAATTAGCTTAATAACATCAATAATGACTCATTAATACAATCCCATAGCCTAAATATACAATTCCTAGCATTCTTCCAAAATTACCAAAATTTGACTCCGGGCTTGCTTTGTCCAAACACGAGGCTCGGACATAAACCCGATCACCCATTCCCCTCCGAGTTCAAATATATTATTTGTTTTGAAATCCGACCCCAAATTGAGGTTGAATTACCCAAAATCCCATAAGCCCTAACTTTACCCAAAGCCCCTAATTTCTACCTTTAAAACCCTAGGATTTTCTGTGATAATTGATGAAAAACCTTAGAAAGTTGAAGGAAAATCAGTTAGTGAGCACTTACCTACGAGTTGGGAAGAAAATCTCTTGAGCAAATCGCCCTAGGTCTTCTATTTTTGAGATTAAGTGAGAGAAAGAACGTCTGAAATTGTTTTAAAAAAAAATCAGGGTTTGACTCTCGCACCTGCGGTACATGGGTCGTACCTGCGATCTCGCAGATGCGGGAAAAAGGTCGCACCTGCAGAATTGGGTCAGGCCCATAGGGGGCCGCACCTGCGGAAATGGGTCCGCTCCTGCGAAGTCGCTCTTGCGGGGATTTGTCCGCGCCTGCGAGAGAGACCGCACCTGCGGACTGGGCGTCGCGCCTGCGGTCTCGCACCTGCGGCCCTAAGCTCGCAGGTGCGGGCACACTAGAAATGGGTGCACCAACAGTGTTTTTATGAGTTAAAACACCCCGAATACCTACCCGAAACACCCCCGAGCCCTCGGGGCTCAAACCCAAATATACACACAACTCCCAAATCATCCTATGGACTTATTCAAGTGATTAAAGCGCCACATTAACATCAAAATCAATGAATTAAACCTCAAAACTCATAGAATTTTCTTAAAACTTCATAAGGTTCAATTATTCCGGATTTTATACGAAACACGTCATTTCAAGTCCGTTTTACACCAAATTTCACAGATAGCTCACATAGCATATATTAAACCTGTTTCGGGCTCCGGAACCATAATACGGGCCCGGTAACACAGCTTTCACATAAATATCCATTTTCAAAAACCTTGATATTTATCAGAAAATAATTTTCTTTAAAAATTTATTTCTCGGGCTTGGGGCCTCGAAATTTGATTCCGGGCATATGCCCAAGTCCCATATTTTTCTACGGACCCTCCGAGACCGTCAAATCACGGGTCCGGGTTCGTTTACCAAAAATGTTGACCAAAGTCAACTTTAATTAATTAAATATTAGAAATTTCATTTTTCATCAAGTTTTCACATAAAAGCTTCTCGGCTGCCTGCCCGAGCTGTGCACACATATCGAGGTGAGATTAACAGAGGCTTCCGGGGGCCTTGCGACACAGATTTAGCTAAATGTATACCAGATTAAAAGATTAAAATCTAATGTTGTAAGATGAATCTTGTACAAAATTGCCCAAAACAGAGCTTTTTTGGTGGAGTCCTCCGGTTCTCAAGGTCCAAGGAAAGTTTGCGGGGCCCATATGTATAGGATCCCATTTCTTGCAAAGCATTTTCACATTCTTCCAATCCTTCATTCTAATCCTAATCCTCATAATGCTTTAATAACAAAGCTTCCAAGGGGTCTTCCACATTGACCATAACATTTGTGTCATCAACAATCACTTCAATCACAAGATCCACAAAAGAACACACTTTGTTGCTATTAGTTTGCCTCATTGACTTGCACACGTGGAACACAACCTTTTCATCGCCCACTCAGAAGGTGAGCTCCCCAACTTCCACATCAACTAAGGCCTTCCCTATAGCTAGGAATGGTCTCTCCAATACGATTGGCACCTCATAGTCAACCTCACAGTCGAGTATCACAAAATCTGTGGGAAGTATGAACTTGTCGACCCAAACTAGCACATCATCAATTATCCCCAATGGCCTCTTCATTGTCCGGTCTACAATTTGTAACCTCACGGAATAGGTTTTGGTTTCCCAATACCCAATGTCTTAAACACACAATATGGCATCAAATTAATGCTCGCTCCTAAGTCACATAAGGTTTTAGCGAAATTGACACTACCAATAGTGCATGGAATTGTCAAGGCATCGACGTCTCCTAGATTTGGAGCCATGGAATGCACAGTGGCACTCACTTAATGTGTCATTTTGATCGTTTCACAGTTCATTCACCTCTTATTTGTTACCAAGTCCTTCATGAACTCAGCACACCCCGATATTTGTTTTAGAGCTTCAACCAAAGGCACATTATGGACAAACTTTTCATCATATCAATGAATTTTTTGAATTGGTTCTCATAGTTTTGTTTTGCGAGCCTTTGAGGATACTGTGAAGAAGGCCTTAGAAAAGGAGCTTTGGCTTTGGGCACTACCGTTTCCGGTATGTCTATCACATGCTCCCTATACGGGTTCATATCATCTTGTGTCTCCTCCATATTTTCTTCAATGTCTATCCTCACTTCATCATATACTTGCACATAATTAATTCACTCATCATCTTCTTGCACAACCACATCATCATTCACAATATTTCTTGGATTAGAGGTACTAGCACTTCCACCTCCCCCACTTCTTGTAGTCACCGCCATAGCATGCACCGTATTGTTTCCTCCCTTCGGGTTCACCACTGTATCACTTTGTAGTGCACCCTTAGGGAGAGTGTTCAAGACTTGGGAAATTTGACCCATTTGGACTTCCAAGTTGCGGATAAAAGTGTTATGGGAGGCTATTTGGGCATCAGAGTCGGCATTTCTTTCCATCATTTGTTTGAACATGTTTTCTATCTGTCCCATCTAATTGGTGGAAGAACATGGCCCTTAGGAAGGATATGGAGGTGGGTGGTTGGGTTGTTGATACATCGGGGGCCTTTGAAAGCCCGACCCCCGGTTTTCTTGACTATTGTTGTTCCAACCCCTTGATTTCAATTTCCTCCCAAATTACTATTATTGTTTCCACCCCAGTTGCCTTGGTTATTTCCTCTCCAATTGCTTTGTTTTCCTTGATTATCCCAATTTTGATTGTTGTTCCCCCAATTGTTTTGATTATTGTTGTTGCCACTATTCCAATTTTCTTGTTGTCCTTGGATGTTCCAATTTTGATTGTTTCCCTGTGATATCCACTGTTGTTGATTTGGAGCATTGCTCCGTTGACCTTGGTAATTGTTCACACATTGAACCTTTTCACTTTGATCATCATAAGAGTAATCTTAGTTGTAACCACTACCACTTTGCTCAAATTGATCCGGATTGTGTTGAACTTCTTGACTTCTTTGTCTTCTCTTGTTAACCATCACATTCATTTCTTCCATGGCGTTCACTTGTTTTGGCCCCTGAACCTGCTGATGTTGTGCCTTGGTCAACTGATTCATGGTGGCCGTCAACTCTGCTATGGCTTGCCCATGACCATGAACTTCCTTGTGAAGGTGGATAACATTAGGGTCACCCTGAGGAATGTTGGATCTACTTTGCCAAGCGGAAGAGGTGTCCACCATCTCATCTAATATGTCACAAGCATTACCATAAGGAACTTTCATGAAATTACCCTCAGCGAGATGATTCACCACACTATGGTTAGTTGTGTTGATGCCCCTATAAAAGGTTTGATGGATCATTGCCCCAATCATATCGTTGTTGGGGCATTCTTTGACCATTGTCCGGTACCGTTCCCAAATCTCATATAATAGTTCATTTGGCTCTTGTTTAAAAGCTAGGATCTCATCTCTCAATGTTGCCATATGTCCCAGAGAGAAAAACTTTGCTATGAACTTCTCGGACAACTCATCCCAAGTGTATATGGAATGGTTGGGAAGCCTCTCAAGCCAATCTAAAGCCTTCCCTCTTAGAGAAAATGCGAAGAGCCTTTACCTCAAAGCATCCTCAGTTGCATTCGTCTACTTGCTCCCCCAACATTTGTCTATAAAACCTTTGATATACTTATATGTGTTCTGATGTGGAGCCCCGGTGAAGAAACCCCTTTGTTCCAAGAGCGTAAGCATGACATTGATTATCTGAAAATTGCCCGCCCAAATTCGGGGCGGGACAATTGCACTTGCATAGCCTTCATTGGGCAACACTCGGTGTGCTGCCCTTGGAGGAGGTGGGGGAGTGTTTGGAACATTGTCATGAGGTGGGCGACCTCTTCTTTGTACTTGAGGTTCAAGAGGAACCTTATCCACTTCCTTCTCATCTACCTCCTCCCCCCGAGGAATAAGTTTGAGGGCCTTGTTAAAAGCCATTTGGTACCTAAAAGCAATTTAGAAAAATGGAAGGAAAGAAAAATAGAACACACAAATAGTTAGATATATAGCTAAGACCGTCTAACTCCCTGGTAATTGTCACACCTCCTTTTTCACTACCCCTGAGTAATGAAGGGGTAGTAAGGGAGTTTTTCCACTTTAAGTGACATTATTCGGTTTTGGGAATTATTATTATTTCAGAGTCGCCACCCGGATTTTTGACGATGCTCAGGGACACCGTTTTGTTTTAAAATCCCAAACCGAGGAAGATTTGACTCTGTTTTGATTTGTCTGCGACCAGAAACCTGAGTAAGGAATTCTGTTAACCCAGGAGAAGGTGTTAGCTATTTCTGAGTTCCGTAGTTCTAGCACGGTCGCTTAACTATTATTATTTGGCCTATATTATCTGATTATTTACGTGTTTTATCCTATCACATATTTAAACTCTTTGAAATTTAGCCGCTTTTGATAAGTATGAATTTTCCCTAGAAACAAGTCACGAGAACGTGCACTCGTTATGCTTTTGTACATGTTACAATTACGCCACATGAAATGCATCCGTAATTACAACATGTGATTTTACAATAATTTGAAGTTTTGAAGATGGGGACATGAGTTGTCGCACCCGAGTGTAGATTGCGTAGTCTAGACTATGGTCTGACGGTTTTATAATGCCTATTTGAGGCGACGTTCGATTATTCTTTATATTTCCTACTTTTGAAAGAGCGTCTTAGTTTTAAGATCAGTTAGGACGTTTATGAATTTATCTTAAACAAGTCACGATGGCGTGCACTTGTTGTTTTTTAGCACACGGCAAACACGTCACATGAACTGCACCCGTGGTCGCTATGTGCATTTTATTAATGTTTGAAGTTAAGGGTCGGGGGCACGAGTTGTCACTCCTGAGTGTAGATTATGGTAATTTTGGAATGATACTTAATTTTACCCAATTTTACACTAAAGGTATCACTCTACCTAAAGGCTTGCCTAAAATGAATCTCATCAATCTAAAGATAGCATGTTTCGGGCTATGGCCATATCTAACCCCAAATTGTTTCAACTCTCCGGCCAATCCTAATTGGGCTATTTGTGAAAGAAGGGAAGTTACATAATTCAGTTAAAAGCATGCTAACAATGACAGGTTTGCAAAGAAGTTCCTAAAATCAGAATCATTGATTTACAAACTCTAAATATTAATCACACATTTAAAGAAACGAATAAGCACGTTCAACTATATTTAGAACCTTTAACTAAACAGTTTTGCTTAATTTCATATATATATATATATATATATATATAT